>NBZA01000804.1:9268-20722 GCA_003054995.1 Aleochara bilineata
AGGAGGTGGTGCGTGCTACTGAAAGAAAGTTTGATTTCATTTCGGAGGAGTATATACAACGCATCAAGGATGGATATTTGAACTTTGACGATATTCTTCCGTTGCTGACAGTGTTACAAGAGGACATCTTCAATTTAAAGAAGCATAAACTTGTACCCGTTCGTGATGTCGAGAGTTTGGAGATAACATTATGGACATCGGGTGATATAGTCATCATGCCAGTGGACGGCCAGTATACTCTGCTATACCTACTGCCAAACACAAATTCATTGACCTTTCTGAATAAACATCCCAATGGTAAGGAATGTTCTCAGGCATTGATAAAAGCACTTCCACCGAATTCGACAATAATCTCCAATCAAGTCAACGATGGTCCATATGACCATATGATGACATTGAATAATATACAAATAATACCGACAGTGAATGCCAACACCGCGCCGCACTTTAACAACTTCACTAAGTCATCAATGGTTCCCAAGTTCAGAGATGACTTGGTCAAGAGCTTGGACTCCTTGGCGTTCACTAAAAAGATCGACGACAAATTGCAATTCATCAAGAAGAATAAGGAGTTCTTGCAGGAGTTAAAAAAAATTATTATGATGGTGATTCCTTTGTTGAAAATTAATGAATCGACCAAACGCTACAATGAAATTCTAAAGAATGAGAGTCTGAAGTATGAAAAGGAAGGTACACCCATGAATTCGAAGAAAATTAACGAAGCCAAAAGTGAAATGAGAAAAACAATGGAAGCTCACAAATATGATACACTTGTGTCGAAAGAAAACCACACCGAAGCGCACCAAAGTGTCCTAAAGGATAGGTTTCCGAAAGAAACCGAATACTTTCAGGAGATCTTCAACGGCATTGCAATGAGGGAAAACAACGACGCGTTGCGAAAACTTGTTCGAGAAATAAGCAATGCGCTGGAGTTACCGTACGACACGATTAAAATTTACTTTCAGAATCAGAGTAAACGTGACGAAACCAAAAAAAACCAAAGTATACCTGGCACAGTTCCAACTTTTGCAGCCCCAAAAGCATTATTCAAACCTGACAAATCCGCGTTAACTTTGGACGAATTACTCAATGAATTAAAAGCAAGAAATGGGTATAAAGATTCAGAAATGCTTCTTCTGCGTTCCTTGTACGACCAAGTAATGCATAAGCTGAAGACAACCTGGATTGATAAAGATGCCACCTACATTTACAATTGGGCAAGAAGGAATCGTAGAAAATTAACGAACGACACCTTAGATATTGTGGCCGCCAGTATTCGAGCCTACCAACTGGTCGAAGGATTCACCCTACGGGATATTCAAATCCTGGCGATTTTACTCTTCATTTCTACGTCTAAAGGCAACTTTGCAGAAATTGGCACTGGCGAGGGCAAAACAGTCATTATATCCGTGTTGGCCGTCTACCAGGTGATGATGGGGAAACAGGTGGACGTGGTGACCAGCAATGATGTTCTTGCTGAAACTAACGTGGCGGACTGTTACAAGTTCTACCAAATGTTCAACGTTTCATGTTCCACCAATATATTTGATAAGAGTTACACCACCGGCCCACGTCTCTGTTACAGCCTGGACGTTGTATACGGAACTGTAGGAAACTTCCAGTTTGATTACCTCCGGAGTTCCTTCGAAGGAAACGGCACTCGAGGAAATCGAGGCTTTGATTTCCTAATCCTTGACGAAGTCGACTGTCTCATCATCGACAATGGCACATACATCGCCAAGCTGGCGCAGCCCTTTCCAGGGATTGACTATCTCAAGTACGTTTTCATTAAGATCTGGCTCGAGCTGCAGAAATCCGAAGAATATTATGACAAACTAGTAGATACCGAGCTGGGGCTTATTGCCAATGACTCCACAATGTCAAACACTCTTAAACAAGAAATGTACGAAAAGACCTTTGAGACCCACATTAAAAATTCAGCAAAAATCATGCAAGGTCGTGTTAAGGCTATGACTGATTTAAACAAAATTCCTATGCCTTATCATTTACAAGATTACTGCCAGCACATGATGGATAAGTGGATTGCCAATGCGATTTATGCAAAGTACAGTTGCCATGAGAACGAAGCTTACATTGTGAAGAAGACCGAAGGGCGAATTGTGCCCGTGGATTACGCGAATACAGGCGTAACATTGAAGAACACTATATGGTCAAATGGCCTGCACCAGTTCCTTCAATTAAAGCATAATATGATGCTTACTTCAGAGAGCTTAACAGCGTCCTTTATCTCTAACCTGGGATACATACACCTTTACCAGAACAAAATGTATGGCATGACAGGAACACTTGGGTCGCAGAGTGAGCAAGACTTTCTTAGCAAGAACTACACGCTCAACTACATGCGATTTCCCACATACAAAGCGAAGCGTTTTGAGGAGTTGGAGAGCATCGTTATTGGCGATGAAATGTGGGCCACGTGCGTCGCCATGGAGGCATACCTGATGGCCAAGAACTCACGCTCGGCGCTGATAATTTGCAACACGATCAACGATGTGCGCTTGATTAAGGAAGAACTCGACGGACTGAAAACCATCGAGAATGCTTCGTTCATTCGCGTTCGGTCGTACGAATCCGACGAAGAGGCGTCGGTAATCAAGAAGAAGATAAGCACCTATGAAATCATCATCGCTACGAACATCGCCGGCCGCGGAACCAACTTCAAGACTTTGCCAGAACTAGAAGACGCTGGAGGTCTTCACGTGTGTGTCACGTTCCTTCCGTACAATGAGAGGGTGCAGATGCAAGCTTTCGGCCGCACATCTCGAAGCGGCAATAAAGGATCGGCCAGGTTGATATGCCGCGCAAGCGAAGTGGAAGCCAGTGGATATGAGGTGACTGAATCTACCACCATGAGTGCCATAATAGCCCACCGGGACCGCCTCGAACGCGAAAGACTTCAACAACTAAACGAAACAAAGCTGCAGGAGGTAAACTTCAATGATCAGTTATTTACCCTGTTTGCAAAGACCTACACCGAATTTGACAAGAAGCAAAAATCAAAACTCGGTGGAGTGTACTTATGTATGGACCTGAAGGAGCTTTGGGCGTTCTGGCTGCGCAAGCAAGATTACAAGTCATCTGATGACGCCGAACAAATCTATAACGATTTCTTAAGCAAAGCTTCTTCAATTCTCGATGGAAATATATCTTTCAATCCATTCTACGCCATTAAACAGGCCGAATTGTTCATTGAAGACGAGGACTACAAGAAAGCAGAGGAAGCATTGAAAAATGCAGAGAAACTATCATCCGATGCTAAGACAAACTATGCATTGCACATGAAATTGTTTGAACTACAGATCCTACAGGGTAAAGCGCTTCTAAGGCGTTTCAAGGAAACTCTAGGAAGAATATTTTTCGTTAATCCCGAAAAAGGTGAACGTGATTATGTGACTGCGGCCAAAACAGCACTTGACAACGCAATTCAAGCCTACAACGCTGAAATCACCTACATTAAGGAGCAAGTTATTGAAAACGAAGACCTTTACAAGTTAATAATAATACTTAGTAAAGGCGATACTGTAGAAAACCTGATGAAAACAAATGTGTTTATGAAACACATTAACGCCACATTCATGGCGTTACAAATATTTCACAATCACGCAAAGTCGTTGCGTGAGGTACTGGATGGCTTTAAACAAGACTGCGCGTTCGGTGGGAAAATGGATGACTACTTGCAGGTATGGAAGCCGGAAAATTCCGACGAAGAAGAACTAAAAAGTAGCCTCACCGATGAAGCAATAAGCGAATTAAGCGCTCGATCCACATCAACCCTGTATCGCCTGAAGGAGATTTATGCACCAACTGATCTTGAGATTAAAGTGGCCCAAGGTCAAATCTTATCTGGCATTGGCGTGTTTGTGCTGGGCTGTATCTTTCCGTTTACACTACCAGCTACAGCACCCATCGCTGGGGCATTGATCGGCGAAGGTATTACAGATATTCTGCTATTGCTAATCAGCAAAGGTGAATCCGACTTTGATATGAAAAGTTACATACAATCAAAAGTCGTTAGTTTCTTAATATCAATCATAACCATTGGCTTTTCAATAGCGGCAAATTGCGCTAAAATTGTTGCGACTGCTTCAAGGGCTTGTTATGGACTGGCGAAGACACTTCGCGGGTGTAGCATCTTAAGTAAAGTCTTTCAAAAACTTGGTAAAGTCTTAAGCAACCGGGTCACTCGAATTGCGCTCCGAAATTTGCAGGCAGGATCCCTCATGGCCCGTTCGATGGCAATTCGTATTAGTCTGCAACATATTGGATTCGCGGTTGGCGTCAATGTTGCAGGAGCACTAGTTAGCGAATTGGTTGTGAGCCGTGCAATTCTGGCAATTCTGAAAAACTCATACGATGATATCTTGAAACAATCCAAAGAATATGTTGATAAACTCTTCGCGGATAACTTAATCAATGTATCAGCAAACAAACTGGAAAAACTCTTGGCTGATTTGAGTTCGGGCACTGTGGGCGAACTCATGTGGAATATTCTTAGAGATACCATTGTTGGTCTCACGCAATCAGTCCGTTCGTGGAAGCTAAAACTGGCTGGCATAACAATATTTGCAGTAACAAATGGGGTGCAAATTGGGAATTACAGAAAGAATTATTGCGACGAAGTCATTAAATACATGGATAAGGAAGAAACGCTCAAAAATTCGAAAGACGTGCAGGCAAAAATGCGCGACACAATAGCCCAAGCCGTAACTAATGATATTTACAGAAGACTGGTTGCCCTCGCTCAGGGGTTAACTCATACTTTGGTTGTCAATCCTTTAATGAGTATGGGTATCAGGAAAACAATGAAGAAGTTACGCGGAGAATCAGGGGAGCAAGGTGGAAACGATTCCTTTAAGAAAACCTCAGAGGCATACAATACATTAGGGTTAGAGGAAGGTGCCACCCTGCAGGAAATCAAAAAAGCTTACCGTAAGCTTGCAAGACGGTTTCATCCAGATTCCAAACAAGAACCCAATACTGAAATGATGATGAAAGTAAATAACGCTTACAGCCTGTTGTCGGACTTGCATAGAAATCTTCCAAAACCTAAACCAGCAGCCCCAAAGGGATTGCCAGTAGCGCCAGATCTACCACAAGCGCACAAAGGCAACATAGAAACTCTAAGTCGTAAACGCGGAATTTATATTGTCGTCACAAACGAGGAAACTAATCAGAAGTTTCACTTTGGTTCTGACTATGGAGGTACTCCCGTCAAGCTCAGTTACACGCCTCCGGAAAAGAACAAGTTGGGTCATTACTACCCACCTGGAAAACCGAATATGCTGAAGCCGTCAGCCAAAAACAATTGCTTTTACGATGCAATGGAATATGAACTAAAACAACGAAATGTGCCCAATGCAGATGCGATAACCCTTCGAGTTGAAGCCACAGCACCGTCGTTCGCAAATTTGAAGTATGATTTGATAAAAAATGGGTCTTTAGTCTTTAACACTTCACTGACAAAAAGTCTGTATGTGAAAATCCAAAAACATATCCTTGTAGGAGGAATGCCCCTGAATCCTTTACAGGGTACGTGGTACCCCTCAGGACTACTTAAAATCAAAGCAGATCCAACACTAAAGGAACCATTAGTGCGTTTCCAATCTAATTTGAGGTCACTTCGGACAGAGGCAGTTAAAGCAAATGCACATGCGCCACGTAGTAAAACTGAACCATTATCAACACTCAAAGTTTCCGGGCAGATAAATCCCGATAAGATTCCGGTCATAGCGTTTGTACCCCCGAAATCAGCCCAACAAAAGAAAGAGTTTATGATTGGCGCCATGGTGGTTGAGTTTGATGGAGATAAAAACGTTTTAAAGCACCTCATTGGCGACGAACAACGCTTAAAAATATTGTCAGTTGCTGGAAAATTTCCTTTTAATGAGGCTTTAGTAAAAGATGAGAATGGATCATTTCGCTTGGAAGAGAAAATAAATAATCAGACAGTGTATACAAGATATAAACAAAAACCATTGGAATATAAGGATGATGGTTTCACATTTGTTGATAATGGAACGGTAAATTTGAAGGAAGTTTACGACTTGGTAAACCATAGAATGGTTAAGGTCCGAGACGATACCTCTTCCTGTGCTGCAATTAAAATGATATCATATGTTACGGAAATATCAAGAAGATACAAAGAGGCAACCGGCAAAAACCTCTTAATCAAAGGAGATATTAATATGATCGAAGCTTATGATGAAAGTGCTCTTCCTCCATGGCATACAATTGATGATGTAGTTACAGAAACGTCTTGCCAACGGTGTAAAGAGTTTTTGCCGTATTTTCTAGGTAAAGTGGATCCAATATAATGTTGTTAAATGTAAACATCTTAAAGGTTACATTTTACTGAATTGAAATATTTTTAAAGATAAATAAATTAATATGTGATACCTTTGTTAGTAAGTTGAGAACCACTGTTTCAATCTATATACGGCAGCGCCAGACGCATGCGCTCATTTGTATTCCCAAGCTGTGCGTTTACAGAGAGAATGCAATTTTGCACCCATAACAAAATGGAAAATATGAGTTTACGTGAAACTGAGCAGCGGTGCTAATACGATAGTGCTTGTTGTATTTGTAACTACGATTCAGTTAATCGATTTCATATATTGTCACAGTTCGAACATTGTTGCATGCGTATTAATGATAACCAAAGATTAATTAACCTAACTCGAAATCGATCGTGCGCAATGTTTTCCGGCAATGATTCTTCGGAATCGCAAAACTACACGCAATGGGCACTTAACCCATCTGCATATCAGAACATGCAGAACGAGCAGGTTGATTGGGCTGCTCTGGCACATCAATGGATAAAGATGAAGGAAGCTGGTCCACCCATGCCTACAGATAAAATGCTCGTTATGCCACCACCACCTGTGATTAGCAAAAGTGGACAATCTTCAGTTAAAACTGGCAATAACAAGCATAATGAAGGCGGCGAAGCACCAATGGATGTGGAAAATGATTCCGACTCGAACCAGTGTTCAGATTCAAATGATTCATTAAGTTGGTCTCATAGTCATAGTACTCCATCATCATCCTGGGGATGGAACAGTTCCAGTTGGCCCCCAGTTGTATCAACTAATAAAGCTCCATTACTTCCCACACCAGCATATAATTCTTATAAAGAAGAACCAGTTAGGTAAATATACACATATATAATATGTAGAAGAATGTAATATTATATCTGTTTATGTACTTTGGTAGTTCTGGGAACAGTTACTGGAGTGGAAATGGTGGATCTAGTAGCAGTGCTGCCAATACTCAACAATCCAAGCTAATGAAACCACATAACAAACGCTTTAGTAAAGTTAATGTTCCTTCAGCTAAAAATGTTCAAGCCCATCCAGCAGTGCATGCTTCCCCAAGCACACCACCCACAATAGATGCAAACAAAAGGAAGCAATTGCCAGCATGGATTCGCGAAGGTCTGGAGAAAATGGAACGTGACAAACTAAAACAAATGGATAAGGGTCGCGAACGAGACCACTCTGACGACGGTGACGAGAAAAAGCGTTTACGGGAGAATGCAATGGAAATATTGAAATCTACTGTTTGCAAAACTGAACCTCCATCAATGGTAATACTTATTGCTGGTGAATGCAATTCGCTTTCACTATAGTATACGTTGTATTATAGTTTCCCGACGATGATAGCAATGAGGACAATGATGATCAGATTGATTGCGAGGTAAAAAGTAGACTTGAGCCTTCGCCAGCACCTCAAATTCCACCGCAACCTAGTGTGCCATTGACAACCGAGGAATTAGTAAGCTCCAGCATACAGTTCTTATGAATTATCTTTAATACACATTTGAATATTTCAGATGTTACGTGTACGTCGTACCATGACTGAGATTTTACTTAAGGTAACAAATCGTGAAATTGCTCAAATCTGTAAAGAGGAACATCAACGCTACTTAAAGAAGTTGAAAGGTATTGTAATGTTGAAATACAAAACAGGCAATAAACCTGCAGTCGTGAAATTGAAATTGACCAATTTAGAAAGGGTATTGTGTGGCTTAAAAGACAAGTACACATATTCCGTCCGAGCAGGTTATTAAATGTTAATTATGAAGTTAAAGTTTAATGTGTTGACACAGCATCACTTTGGCGAGTTCTATGGTCGCACGGACGTCATTTATTGTTACACATATTAATGCCCTGCAGGTGTTGATAAGCTGTAACTGTAAATGAGATTGGAATGGCTTTCAGTTGCGTGACACTTCTGTATGCCATTCCTTCAGTCATGCGTGCGCTTTTCGTAATTTTACATCATCAGGGTAACTTATAAATAAATCAAGATTGATTTGTGATTTAAACTTCAGCCACTGATCAGCACGTAACAGCACCCAGCGCAGGTGCGAACCTTAGTGCCAGGCTTGGTAAGTTTTCTTGATGCAATCAATCCTTTTTCTTTTGTTTTATTATCATACAATCCATAGATAATCCAAAATCTAAATGATTCCTTTTAAATTTACGTGACTATTCTTGCGTAAATTATGTTTTATTATCCCGAAACAATACAATTGAGTGCTGGAAGTTGGAAATATCTAACGTGCCGCTAGCATATTTGAATACGTATTAAAGAATTATTATGATATAGGGTTGGGTGCATACGAGGGATCCGGTGAGAGCAGTGAGGAGAGCGATGAGGATGTGGGGAGAAACGAACAGGATTCGGATAATGAGTTAAAGGTAATATTAAATTGATTCATTATGTTGTATTATTTATTAATTCTGTTTTTATATAGGATATAATCAAGCGGAAAAAGGAAGAATTTGCAATAATAGAAAGGGAAATTGAAGGTCGTTTGAAAACCACTGACACTGAAAATAGTAAGAATCAACGAGAGTCTGTAGAAACGGCGAAACAAGACCGTAAGTAAACTTAACTACATCAATGCTATTGTGTGATAATGATACTCATTATTATGTAGATCCAGAGCATGAACGAAGACACGGAGTGAAAACACACAGAATAAAGGCAAGGGACAATCAAAAGCAGAATCGCAACTCAAGTAGCAGCAGATCAGATTCTTCATCCAGTTCAAGCGAACGCCGTTCGTCACGACGAGGTCGTCATAGGTCACATTCATCATCACGGTCCACAGATTACAAATCGCACGCCTCGCGATCAAGACACAATCAAAGACGCTCCGTTTCAAGACACACGAAGTCCAGATCACGATCACGGACTTCGAGGCGTCACAGTCGACACTCCCCATCATCGCTCAAATCTAGTCGATCCGATTCATACCGGCGACGACCACGTTCTAAGTTACGCAGTCCTCAGTATCGGCGATCCCGCTCTTCCTCACGTCGACGCACCTCTTACAGACGAAGTGGAAGCAGGTTACATTCCCGTTCAAGATCCAGATCCATTGATAGCAGTAGGGGTAAGAGGTCCCGTAGACACTGAATGTGCTTTGACAAGTGATTATAGAACGTCGGACTGCAGGTTGTATACCTATTACTATTTTTACTTAGCTTAACATTATACATTAAATTGTAAATTATTTAATTAGTATAAGTATATCTCTAACATTTTATAACTTCTTCCATAGGTGGGTTATGTACGCACTGATTTCATGGATAAATAGTTCAAAACCGAGGTATTTGCGGACTTACATAATTTATTTGGTTTTTTAAATGTCCGATTTTAAAAATACAATAATAAACAAATACTTATCACTACTTAAGATTTTTTATTACATATTTTACATGTTAAGAGAACATTCCGATAAATCCAAGTCGTAAAACTCCTTAATGGCATCCATTTTGCAACTTTGTTTACACCATCTGATTTAAAATGGAGATCCTTATCAGTGCAATGATTTCTTTCTCTTCCACAGTGTATCCAAATTTGGTATTTTACTCATTTAATGTTGTGTACTGTTCTTTAGTGTCCTTCAGCAGATTCTTTAATTGTACTGTACAAACCTTTCAGCATAAAAACGTTGACGTGGTGGTTTGCAAATAGTGGATATTTCGTCTTTCCATTAGCTTCCAAGCTATTTATAACGTTTTTCCTTCTGTCATATTCAAACGATGGTGTGATGTCCATCTCGTCGAAGACAAGTACGCACAACTTCGTTGTTTCTTGGCCGTATCAACGCTCCATTTTTAAGGCTCAAAAATGTGTGGCCTTTTGAAGTTAGGACAGAAGCTCTGGATACATTTATTATTCTTAATAAATTCCTGCGACGCACAACAATTTCTTCATAGCTTATCAATTACAGAAATTTTGTAAAGAACTTTTATTCACTTGGGATGTTCAGACATGGAATCGCTGTAACTCGTAATCCTCTGCGCCCTGGCACAATATCTTCAGGCTTGAAATGTGCTTCACAAACGCGAAATTGTTCATAAATTTGACTGTTTGACAAATTTTCATAATCAGGCGGTTTAACACTGTTAACCCAAGATTTAAAAACGTCCGGGTAGCGTTTCGGAAAACGGTGACGCGTACTTTGCCGATCTTCACAGTGTGAAACACAGCATTTACGATTCCGGCGAAGTTTAGTTGGAAATATATCTGTATCCTCATCTAAAGAATCATTCAAAGAGCCTGATTCAGGTGTTAGCGAACTCGCTGGGTAGTTTTTAATGCCGGAAGGTCCTGGTATCGGCACAATGCTTTTTTCATAGCCTTATACGATACATATATTAATTACAGAAAATTTAAAAAACAACACTTTTACTCACTTGGGATGTTAAGACATGGAATTGCTGTGACCCGTAATCCTCTGCGCCCTGGCACAATATCTTTAGGTTTGAAATGTGCTTCACAAACGCGGAATTGTTCATAAATTTGACTGTTTGACAAATTTTCATAATTAGGCGGCTTAACATTGTGCACCCAAGATTGAAAAGCGTCCGGATAGCGTTTTGGAAAACGGTGTCGTATACTTTGCAGATCTTTACAATGTGAAACACAGCATTTACGTACGCGTTCTGACCGCATTTCAGAACTTGCACTTGCCAACTGTCTGTAAAAAAACTTATAGAAACAATTAACACTGATCGCGTTGGAGGTTCAGTCTTAACTGACTTAAGTACAAGGATCAGGCACATGGTGTATTGTAATGCATCTGTCACCAAATTGTTTTAGTTTTAAGTTGTTAATAGGTCTTGAATGTTAATTTTAAGTTATTCGTTTTAGGCTTTAATTTAAGGTTTACATTACTAAGAAAACTAGGTATTCTATTACCAAACGTTTGGCGCCTCAGCATGCCGTCTTTCTTTGAATATTTGTTTTATTCCTAACGACGAGCTCAGTCAAAATCAAGAGCTAAGTATTCATATTGCAGCAGTTGCGCTTTCTGAAGGCTGGGTAACGAAGCTAATAAGAATCAGCTGTGTATTCTGACATAACCTCATTTGCACCTATGCACGCACAACAAGCCGAAATTTACTTGACAAAAGA
>NBZA01000804.1:20885-39286 GCA_003054995.1 Aleochara bilineata
TTCAGACCTAAATTTCGCAGTTATCAACCAGAAAATGAAAACTTAAAAGACAATGTATTAGATCCTGCTCAAGCACCAAACATCGCAGAAGATATTACTGATCAGTTAAATGCAGGAAAAACAAAGGTGGTTATGGATGAGCTTGACATCACCAACTTAGCACCACGAAAACCCGACTGGGATTTGAAACGTGACGTGGCTAAAAAGCTAGAGAAACTTGAAAAACGAACCCAAAGGGCTATTGCTGAACTCATCAGAGACAGATTGAAACAACGCCAACAAGACTTGGCCACAATGGTGACCCAGGGGACTGAATAGTATTTAAGCCTTATATAATATAAATACAATTAAATATTATATATTACAGTTTGAGAATACCTTTATTATGCCTATTGTAATAAACTAATATCCCAGATAAAACATGGCCAATAGTATGACCAATTAATGTACCTAATATTGATGGTATTGGCCATTTCTGCCACCATCTATCCCAATCTAAAGGTATTACAACAGCTGAAGCCCAACATCCAATAATGGTTGCACATGCAACAATCTGCGTTTCATTTAGTATTAAAACGCTACTTTGGCTTGGCTTTGTCAGCATTAGATTGAACTCTTTAAAGCCCATGTTTAGTATGCAATATATTGTTGAACAAGTTGTGAGATAAATCGCAAGCATCAGGGTTTGCTCATGCTCTGTGAATGCAGGAGCACCATACAGTATTGCCACTATAAAAAATATGCAAATGCTTACAAATATTAAAAGAACTGATTTCATTACAACCCATTTGAAATGTTTTTGTGATACGAGTTTTGGTTTTGATATCCAAAAGAGCTTGAGAATATTTGAGAAGATTACCACCCCAGGAATGTAAATTGTTTCTAACCTTCCTATGTCTTGAGTAATATTTCCAAGATGTAGACATATTAATAGAAATAGTGTTGTCAATCCCCCAAATAGTGAAGATTTAAGAGATGATGATATCTTTTCCTCAAATTGAAATTTCGTTTGAAGCATCTAAAAGTGGACAAAATTATGATGCGAGCTACACTTCGAAAGTATCTGCATACGTCTTTCTCATATAAGATAAATACACCGGCAATACTTGAAGATGGCTGATAATATTTTGTTAGAATTGGTCGTATGTACTTAATTATACTAATATTATACCGGTTTTCAATCGAATTAAAATACTACGTTGATACCCCATGCAAAAACAAATAATGCCCCACGTACCTTTTTAATTGTGGTAATTAGTACTTCGAAGGAAAAACAAGTTTTAAGGACACTCTTGGCACGACATGACACACTGCAGTAAGGTTAGTTCACGTCCCCCTGCCGGGAACAAGTAGTATTAACTCAAAAATATAACCCATATCTTGAAACAACACAGCATGGCTCCAGAAAAATCTAACAAACGGCCTAAAAAGCCAGAGTTTAAATCTTGGAAAGAAACAAACAAACAACGAAAGCAATGGAAACAAGAGAAAGTATTAAAAAAGTTAGAAAAGGCCAAACTGGAAGCTGCTGCGAAGGAGGCTGCATCCTCTCCAACAAAACCACAAAAAGAAAACAAATTTAATGAAGTATCCACCTTATCATTGGCAGTGCCTGGTTCAATTTTCGACAATGCACAATCTAAAGAACTGCGCACGTACCTGGCAGGACAAATTGCTCGGGCTGCATGTATATTCCAAATTGATGAAATTATTGTATTTGACGACACTGGTTCAACTTCCAATGGAAAGCAGCAAAAATTTACCTGTGAGAATGGTGAAAAATTATCTAGACAGTGCTGTGTTCAACTGGGACGTATTCTACAATATTTAGAGTGTCCACAGTACCTAAGAAAACATTTTTTCCCTATACACCCAGACTTGAAATACGCTGGGGTTCTAAATCCTTTGGACGCACCACACCATTTAAGAGAACACAATGATTTCGAATTTCGAGAAGGAATTGTCACAAACAAACCAGTAAAGAGCGGCAGAGGGTCATTGGTAAATGTGGGTTTGAAGCGTGTTGTTTCTATAAACAAATTGCTAGCTCCAGGAATAAGATGCACAGTTAGACTTGAACCTGTATCAAAGGACTCAGAAAAGTTAAAAGGAACAGTTGTCGCTCCATCGGTACCCAGGCAGGAAACAGGCGTGTATTGGGGATATTCAGTAAGAATAGCAAATTCTTTATCAGAAGTCCTCACACAAGGTCCCTATAAGGATGGGTATTTTTCCTTCAATATAAGTTTGTCAATGTACTTATTGCTTGTATTTCAGCTATGACCTCACAATTGGCACATCCGACAGAGGCGACTCCATAGACACATACTCCAGCCCAAAGTACAACCACGCGTTGATCGTTTTTGGTGGTTTGCAAGGCTTGGAAGCCGCATTGGAAACTGATGAACTTCTGAACGTGGACGACCCCTCGTTATTATTTGACAGTTATCTCAACGCTTTGCCGAACCAAGGTTCGCGGACAATTCGCACAGAGGAAGCAATTCTTGTAACATTGTCTTCCCTGCGAACAAAGATGAATCCTGTTACAAAGCCCGTTGAATTTGAACAACAGCAATGTATTGCCGAAAGTTCCAAACCATTATTGTCAGATCACTCAAGCAAGCTGAAGGTGAAAAAGGAGAAACATAATACTACGCCTGAAAAATATTTGAATTTAAACGCGAAGAATGATGCTGATGACGACATGTCACGATTTGATTAATACATGGTAAATCAAGTATAATATATATTGTACAAGTTATAATAAATTCGTTTAACAAGGACCAATAAAAACGGTCATTCAGTTATACAAAACGTGTTTGCTTTCGTCTTGCACGTCTGCTTGTCCTACCGAACAATACAATGTACAAGTCAGGTTTAAGTCACAGTAATAGTTAGGACATTTCAAGCTAAGGGATTTCTCCCGCGCCATTTTCTATGCCCATACTAAATTGCTTAATTTACATTACAGCTCACTGCCAACAGACTTATTTCAAATTGTGCTTATTAACAATTGGTTTTGAGTTAGTAAAGACACTTAAAGAGAACAAATCCAGTCGAAATTATTGCTGACAAAGTGCGGAAAAGCTTACTTTCAACGCTTGCTTGTTTGTATAACAACTTACACCTCACTACTATACTTTAACAATATAGGTATGTATAATGTTCCTGGTAGGAGACAACCTCGCCAAGTATGAAAAGTTACAAATGATCCATCCCAGGAATACCCCGTATATTATTGGCATGGGCAGTCACTTACTGTGTGGCTGTTATTGACTTATTCATCTTAATATTTAGTATGAGACTACATAGTTTCCGTTGCAAATAAATGGTAACGCATCCTAAATGAAGGCTTTCTCTATTATAATCAGCCTAGTTGATTCCCTAGACGCTGCATTTATGTATAGAACTTTCAACCGTTTCACGAAGACTGGCAATAACTGAGCGTTGATCAGGCGCATTGATGATTGCTGTCCCACTAACTATCATATTTGCCCCAGCCTAATACACATAGTCATAGTTAAAACACAATCAAAATAATGTGGGAAGTTATACTCTTAACCTCACATATGTAAAATAGTATGTACTTACGTCTGCACAGGCGGCAATTGTATTCAGTCCTACACCACCATCAACCTCTATGTCTAACAAGGGATAATTGTGCCTCAACCATTGAACTTTGGGCATCATATCAGTCATGAACTTCTGACCCCCAAAACCGGGCTCCACAGTCATGATCAAAATCATATCTGCCTGGTCCACAAACTGACGCACAGCATCAATCCCAGTACCGGGTTTCAAGGCCAATCCTACTTTCATGCCGGCCTCCTTGATTTTCCTACAGGTTCTAATGATTTCCGTAACTGGTTCAATATGGAATGTGTATTGATCAACCCCAGCATCTGCCATTGGCTCAATCCACTAGAAACTCGTGCATTAGATAGTACACCGCGATATGAAGCTTAATTACTTACTTGCTCGGGATTCTGCACCATCATATGTGTTTCAAAGAATGCATGTCTAATTTTCGAGCGTAAACATCTAACCACAGGAGCACCGAATGTCAGGTTAGGCACAAAGTGGCCGTCCATCACGTCCAAATGCAGATAATCGGCCCCATTATCGAGCAGGCGCTGAGATTCTTTGTATAGCTGCGATAAATCCGAATTTAGAACCGATGGACCGATTTTGCACTTCAGGCGGTCGTTCATGTTGTCGCTGCGACACGAATGGGTGTTCCCTGAAAATAAAAGTAAAAAATATCTTTGTGTGGATTGGAGACACTTGTTGCACGTTGTGCCATGACCGCGCGGGCAAACGGGAAGTAGAAGTCAGCCTGGAAGGTCAGTTCAAGGACGATGCAGGAAAATTGAAATTGAAGTGGTTTACTAACGATAAACCGTAAGTATTTTAAAATATATATGTTGGGAAGTCGATATATGCTCATTTGCTAAAATTATATGTAAATTAGATGTAAAAGTCATGTTTGATATGACGGATAAATATGTACTATATGTTGCATACAGTTCCACCCAACAAATATTCAAAACTTCTCAAGATCATATTTTACTTATTGAAAAAGGATTAATGGTCAGAAATAAACTTAGAGCACTGAACGCTTTATTTTCATATTACTTTTACCGAGTAAATGTACTATATAGCTGGAAATATTTGAAAAT
Organism: Aleochara bilineata; assembly: GCA_003054995.1. Lineage (NCBI taxonomy): Eukaryota > Metazoa > Arthropoda > Insecta > Coleoptera > Staphylinidae > Aleochara > Aleochara bilineata. The sequence goes on from NBZA01000804.1 coordinate 25,565, forward strand.
GATAGCAGTTTTTATGATTGTTACATTTATGCGAGTTACATTTCTTAGAAACGTAAAGATTCGAGACTAAAACATGGCTTATTTCATATTGTTAATGTACGTATAATATGCGCCAGTATAAGACACCAATCGCATAGTTTTTTTTTGCACATAATACAAAATGTTTTAACATTCAATCGATCGTATTTTGCTACTTCGATGGGTGATTCACCGTTTTAAGATTTTAGATTTTTCACAAATGGCAGTGCAATTTTTACACACATATTATAGTATTGTATTAGATATTATTATACATCTAAACATTATTGACTAACTGTTTTTTTGTCTTCTTAGTACTGTTTAAGCTTTGACATTGAATGTAGTAGGTATGTATGTCATATGATTGATTATTGGGGACACCTATCTTATAGATTTTTTGGGATAATGATTAGTCAAATTGGATGCTCAGTCGATACATTAATACGTTAATTCTTAGTAGTCGTAATGCAACATTTATGTAGGTTTAATTATTATCGGTTATTAGTGGTATTCCAATGCAAATTTGAATTACTTTATGTAAAATGTACGCTGATAGTAAATATGTATATGGACGCAATGAACTTGCAGTTCATGTTCATATGATCATGTATATGTATGGTATGATTAGATGTATTTATACCGAAGCATTTCAGTGCCCAACAAGTTTAGAAGCCAGTTCTTCAGCCACTCGATTCATTACTCATTACGCTTTGGAATAATCGTATAATCATATAATAATAGTACTAATGCTTGTGTGTCATCAAAGTGATTCATTCGTCATTCATTCATTTATTCAGCTCTTACCTAGGTTCCGCTTAGGTTTTCGTTACTTAATTAGAATTAATTAGAATGTAATGTCATATAATAGATTAAAAAGCAATTGCAGTGAAGAGTATTTGTCATCCGGTCATATAAGTTAAGCAATCAACTTACATGCAAATAGAGAATCGACAAATTGTCTAACATTTATAAACATTTCTTGCATTGTCATCAAAAATATGAACATTTATACACACTCACTCACTTAATTATGTACATAATTAACTGATAAATAGTTTTATTATAATATTGTTGTCCGCCTCAACGCCCTCTGACTCAACTTCTTCAATTCCTTCACTTCATATCGCTACGTTCATTTAAATAAGAAGCAAACCTCACATCGCAAATACATTATAAACTTTCATTGTAAAATACAAACTTATACAATCTTATTAAGCGTTTTAAAGTTTGCCTTCAAACCTAATTTGTTTGCAATTGTTACCGAAGCAATCAATATATCTATCGATCAGACAACAGTACGTAATTAAATATAGTAATTATTATTTATCTTTCATCAGTCACATACTAATAATATTTTTAGGTGAACACGTCCAATAAGCCCTACGGATTTCATGTACAAGTCCCTTATCACATTGCTGTGTCTCGTTATTATCTTCTTGCTTTGCAAAATTATCATCTCAAATACAAAATACTAACTCGAAATCCGAATAAAACTAAGGGGTTCCTTCACACACTCTGCGCAGAAAGGGATAGCAAGTTACATTTACATTTAACACAAACTGAAATGCTTCTCATTACTTTACATTACTTCAGTTTAGATTAGATTGTTCGTACTCTTCTACTCGGAATGTTACTTATGTGTGTGTTCGAAGAAAATAATAAGGTATTTGATCCTTGTATGTTTGTACATGTACAATTAAATAACTAAAAATACGCGTTAAGGTGCAGCCGAACGTCTGCAGATCAATCTGTTTGTTCTGGTTGCTTATTCGTCGCCGTTCGGTGTGACTCGCTACTCGCTAAACTCGTCGATAGATAGAAATAATTGGGCTATCATTCAAGGGAGATGGCGTTATTAGAGTAGCAGCCACTTGGCGATAACGAGCAGGAGAAGGTGCGGCGCCATGGCCAGGATGGAAGCGCCTGAAACCCGCACGTCGCCCTCCTTCAAGAACGGCGCGTCGATCACGTGAATGATTCCGTTGGTGCATTGCACGTTTGGTCGATAGACTGGAATCTTCTCGCCCTTCCAATGGATGATGAAACCTGGAACGCATTGCATTGCATTACATTAGGCTAAATTGGATTACAGAGGGTGTTCGGGAAACGTCCTGCGTTGCATTTAAGTAGATTTGAAAGCATATGTGTATGATACAGTGCCTTCCATGGTGTCGGTGGTTGAATCACAGTAATGAAATATGCGCTAACCTTCACTTCTGTCTCAAACAATTTCAGTTGAAACAGAAATGGGGTTTATTGAAATATGTGTATCCCTTTCAGATCAATATCTACACCAATAGAATTTAACAAGTCTTGTAACAGAAAACTTTCACAAAAAGTAAGCAGTGCAAAGCACTTTGAAGCTCTTCTCACTTACTTTTGTTCTGCTCGTCGGAATCTATAAAACACATTCATGTTAATACAAAACAACCAGACGAAACATAAAAAAACAATGTTTTACAAGGTTTATATAGCAAGTAATAGAAATTTATCCACACTTATAGTTAACTTACTGTGATCCTGTCGCTCCTCAACATGCATGGTCAGCGTATCTCTCATGGTTGGTAACTCGGCTTCCTTAAGATGATATGAAAACTTCTCCGCGGTGGGATCCGCTGACATTTGCTTGATCATCTCCATGGAGTATGCCACATCGGAGATCACCAAATGTCTCTCAAGAATCTGGTTGGCCTACAACGTCCATAGCATCTTAGTATGTATTACACAAATCCGGAAACTATTTGAGTATTTACGTGATATGTGAAATCGGCCATGAACAGCTTCTTGATGGTCGAAGGGATCCGGTTTCGCATCTCAGCCCAGGCACGGTCGCGCGGTACAAAGTAGGTGTACTTGCGCGTGGTGTCGTTCAGTTGCCTGTTGAAATCGGTACGGCTTCCCAGGAAGAGCGTGTCGCTGCAATGGAAAACATAGAAACGTTTAATCCATGTCCAGTGGTGCTGGCACGTATCATACTTGAGCTGCGGATCAGTGCGCAATTTATCCAAGATGGTCGTGTACGGCACACCGAGCACGCGGTCGATGATGTGGATGACTCCGTTCTTGGCGGCAATGTCTGGCTGGATGACGGTGGCGTTCACGCCGCCTCCGTCCACACTCATCGTCTTGTTGTTGCCCAGGATGGCCACGTTGAAGATGAGTGTCTTCTTCGGGTTGAGTGTGCGTGCCTGATAATCCTATTAATAAATATCAACGTTCATGGCTCTCGCTACCGCACTACCCCACGTTTGTCGGTTTGTTGCTTTTCGAGACATCATCATCGAAGAAAATCAAAACAAACTAAAAGGTGGTTTATGCGTGTGGCGGTTTTGGGCGGCAAGCAATTCTACGCGGCGCAATGGCAGTATTCCTTGTATAGTGGTCAGAGTGTATCAAGTGTCAGTAAATTATATAAAAGGTAAAGCAACTTAAAAAAGAACCTGCCATTCGTCCGCCATTTTACCCTACATAGTGTAGGGCACAACACTGTTTAAAGCCAAAACAAGACGAGAATATTAAATAACAGGGGCAAACCATACATGTTTACGATGGGCGATGTTTTCCATAAAGAGGCGAGAGTCAGGCACCAAGTGCATGTAGAGGATCTCCTGCATCTGCTGCTCGTTGCGTAGAAGATTCTTCAGGTTGCCGTCGTCCCAAGCAGCGTTCGAAGGCGCGAAGAGCGTCACTCCTTCATGGGAGTTGTCGATAACGCGCATGAACTCCTTGCCCACATTACCGGCGTCAGCAATTTCTTGGCAGAACTTGCTCAGAGGACCGTTATCCTTCTCCTGGTAGACGGCAAGAGAAAAACAACGTGTTGAATTATTGCCTACTTTTCGCTGCTTTCATCGAGAAAACTCATAAATCAGTAGATCAATGAGTCTTCTTGCAAAAACAGCACAAATCCAAGAGATAGTGTTAGAAAATGTGGTTATCCTGGTAAAAAACACATTCATTGGGTTAATTCATGCTTCAAATGACCTACAAACTCACAAAATCAGTAGAAATACATTCATTCATGCGTTTTTTGAACTTAAATTCATGCTTTTTTCAAGGAACAGTTTTGAAATTGAATGAATTGTTAGGTGTTAACTTTGTTCCTATTATACTTTTCCTCCTTTTGTTTGTTATTCAATGGAAGTGCGTCAGTGCATATGAATACATATATAAACCCAAAAGATATAGTGCGTTGTTGATGCTGTGATGGTATTTGTGTGCTATGATTGAATATTAATATTATTGGGTTATTTTTTTCGTCTATATATAGTTGAAGAGTAGTAGCAAGTATTGGTGTTATTTGGTTATTGAAACGTTTTGTTGCGGTTTGGACAACACACCCATGACGTAAGGTTTACCTTAAACTGTAGATCCGTGCGTGAGTTCGTTCGTTTATTTGCATTTGCATTGTTGGATTGGTTGGATTTTTAGATGAATGACCCGACCGGACGAACAACAACAATGAATGGAAATAGAATAGAATGAATACATTTGATTAGAGAGATATGTACGTGGCATTATAATAAATGGTGCAGAAATATAATATGTATACTGTTATATTCTCTCTCTGCCTTGCTAATATCTGAATAAGAAATATTTTTGAAATAGTTTCTTTGGTTTGTTTTGTTTTAAGATCTGATTGAATGCAAGTATATCATGCATATTTGCACTCAGAGTTCCTTAAAGTTTCACGCATTGGCAGTTTCATTCAGTAGATAGGAGAGTATTCACTATAGACTATAGAGACTGCTAGACGCATAATACTCATTCATGCCATGATCATTGACATTCAGTGTGCACTTGACTCACCTCCAGGAACTGCCGCACTGTGTTATCCACCACCATGAGCGGCTTGTGGATGAGATGCACGACGCCGTTCTTCACGGGAATGTTCGGCTTGACGATCTCCGCCATGACGACCCCCTTGGAATGCGTATTGTCGCTTAGGATGTTGTGGCTCTTGATGTAGACTGTAATCAGCGACGAAAAATGATTCATATCGGTCGCTCCCTGAGCGGTACTGATAGTGGAGTATGTGTGGAATGTTTCACTGCTTTGAACAGTTGGTTGAATAAGAGGCTAGAAACTTACTCGTCGTGGATTTCCCGTGGGTTTCCTCTGAGAATGTGATGTACACTTTCATATTATCCCCATCGGCCATGGTAGGGTACGGTGTATCCTTCTGTGTGGGCGCAGTGAAAAGAACTTTCTTGGGAATGACGTGCCCGTCAATTACTTTAGCATCCACGGATTCCGCACGAGAATTCTTCAAAAGTAAAACAGTTAGAAAATAATTTAAGATTTTGACATGTACAACTTCTACCTTGAATCCCTCATCAATGGGGATGAAAAAGGTGTGACCTCCTTCATTCCGGAAGACGTCTTCCTTTCGGGTATGGACAATCCGCTGACGGAAAGACCTATAATCCAATGGAAAACGGTCAAGAGATCGGAATTGCATCACGGGAATGTAATATTTCAATGTAATGCGTTTCCATAATTGCTTTATTGGCAGTCGGCGCTGAAAATGAATGGCGAATGCAGAACGCGGCTCGGGAAGATGCCGGCGGAGGATATTAAGCGAAATTGGCATTTTAATGCAACCATCTGTTGGCGCGATTTTCGGATGCGTTTTACGATCGGTGCGCATTTTCGCATCCATTCTCCAACGCCTGCGACGCACACTTACCGGACGCGGAACGGATTAATGTTCAGCGATTCGTACTGCTCCAGGAAGTCCCAGGCGCTCGGATTGTAAAGTTTGTTCGTCGCCGTGCTGGGCGACATAACGGGCACGAGCACTTCGTCAATTTTATGCAGCACCTACAAAGTGGAATACGATATTATCCATCAACGTTTTCTTCTTTCTCAGGCTCAAGAGGGTTCAACGCCTCTGACACGTACCTGTTCCAGGTTCCTATGGTTCTTCGCCTTGAAGTTCGACTGGTTCATGAGAATCCTAGCGTTGTTTATGTAGACGTCGTCATGGTAAGGTCCTTTCTTCGTCGATACCCACAAGCGAGGGTTGCCGTCCAATTCCGAGGTCAGCGACATGGAGGAGCCCAGGAATTGATCGGTGACTTGTGGCAGGTTGGCTGCGGGTACAAAAACGCAACGCTATGAATTAGCAAACATCGTCGATGCATGTTTTATTTTATCAAATAGAAAGTTTGTTTGAAAGCCATCGATTCGCGGGTCCTTCGAACCCTTCGTCCTGCCTGCCTGCCTGGTACTTCATGCATTTAAACAAAGAATTACGGGCGACGAGGGGAAGCACCCCAAGTGCACTAACAGTCGATTGACACGCACCGTCTAGACTCGACTCTAAACAATTTCAGCGATATTTGAAATTACTGCTTATGACAGTCCAACTCTTCGAAAATAAAGGGTTCACCCCCCAATTGCTTAAAAACATTGCTGTATTCATTAGATTAGAAACTTAATGGGGAAGCAAGCGAATCAACTGGAAGGGAAGGCATGGAATTAATTAGCGCAGAAGTTTGTGACGTGTGATTGCTACGCAAATAATTAAACGATGCACTTCGCGGAAGTATAAACTTGTTATCACGGGTACATGTGCTCAGTTGGCTTTTTCCGGTTGGTTAACTTAATCAATATTGAAATTGGTTTTGCTCCGTTTGGTTGCGTTGCGTCTAGAGACGAGGAAATTCAAGGAATGGGGCGGGAAGTATTCCAATTTATAGATCAAACAAACTGCGGAAGTTGATCCTGTTTATGCGTGGTGCATGCAAATAAACTGATTGTTAGTGAAAATCCCCAAAAAATTGAATTTACATAGAACCTGATGAAATTTGTAGAACAAAACACAGCAGTTGTTAGATTTGACTGAGATTGAACGCCCGAAGCAAATGATCACGAAGATATCGCTTTGCGCGTTAATTAAAACCTCGCCTTCAGGTTGGAATTAACGCCGTTGTGCAGCTGAAATGTATCGCGCGCAAGCTGTGCCTTGCTCATGAATATTAAACCTTCGAGGCAAAAACTATTGTGTAAAACATTGCGCTCAAAGTCTGAAAGAAAACAAGACTAAGACTATCGCTGGCTGTGCTTGGTTTCGCCGTGAATTTAAATCAACATTAGTGTCACATGTTTGCGTATTCCAATTTCCAACTGCTTTCCAACTGCATGTCTTAAGTTGAAATTAAAAACCACAAATCTGTCTGCGGCTGCACGAAGATTTTCAATTTCTCCCCGTTTTCTTTTAATCCGACTGCAGTGGGTAATGAACTGAGGGGATTGATAGATAGATAGATAGATTGTTAACAGAATACTGCACGCCTCTGCACCGATTCAGTTCAGTTCAAAGGCTGCTTGAGCTATCGAACACGATTAAGTGCACTGAGCCACATCAACGCGCGTAATCGAATTGTTCATCAGGTCGATAAACGATAATCAAGGCAGATGCTGCAGTTTCCACAAATTGTCTTTGTCTGCCTTCCAGCGCGCGTATATTGCTTATCACCTACTGATGTCAGGGTTCTGCACGTGGAAATTCATTACTATCAATGGTGCTTACAGCTTGTAGGTATTAAATTTTATAGAAAAGTAAATAAAGTTACTCACTCATGTGGTAAAGGACCAATTCTTTATCCTGCTCCGAGTCGTAGGGGGACTTGTAGCGTTGAAATGCTTCGTTGGTCGGCGCAAATATCGTCACTTGTTTTAGTTTCAGCGTGACATTGGCGAGTTCATTCCGTTGGAGCATTGAGTAAAACTGCAAACAGAAAGAAGAAAACTTAGGAATAAGAAAACAACATTGATGCATTGCTTTTGGCCTGTAGAAGTGGGTAAAGATGTTGTAAAGTTGCAGCGCTATAACCTAGAATGTTCAAAGTGTTGTCTAACTTGAAATCAAGCTTTGCATAAATCACTCACTGTTTTTCTGGACGTATTTACTATACATACTGCATTTGCATGTTTAAGCTGCGGGTAAGTTAGTAAGGAACAAGACAAATTTATATTGCCCTCGGTAAATATATAAAGAAAAATGAAGAAAGTTTAAAAGTGCCGGTTTACAGGCACATTACCATTATTTCTTGTAAATTGGTGTGGCGCCGAGCAGCCAGCATTTCTTAATTCATTCGGAAGCACATTTACATTTACCCTCCCTGGTCGGTCCCTGACTCCATCATGCAAATTGCGCTCGTACCGTACATTATTCGATGTCGTCAACTGAAGTACATCACCATTACAACTTCACGTAAGCGACGATTGCGCTGGTCATCATGGCGTAATAAACGCTAACCCGAGCACAAAGAGTTTGATCGCCAGTGTGTTGAACTAATACAATACTTCCGGCGCCCACCGGCATCTCCAGCTGGACACTCTCATCACTCAAGAGCAAGTCACTGCCCTCATCTGATCCTCAAGTCGCGACCCTACAATTAATTAAAACTGTCTACTTCTTCGACCGCAAAGAAAGAACTTGAAAGTTCAGCCAGCTGCCGGCTGCGTTCATGATGTCATCTTAATTATTAATTCAACACTTTTGAGGATTATTTCACCCAACAACTCGTCGACTTAACCTCATCCTCAGCCTGGCTTCGATGGCATCCAAGTCGAAGAGCAATCCCGACGGAACGAGCGTTTCGTTGGCCTAAATAAACACGTGCAGCAAAGTTTTGAGCTTCGGGACTGCTGTTTAATCACGAGTGTATAAGCACTCATTGCAAACATTGCACCCTTGATTAAATTTGAATCTCACAATCATCCAAACGTACATATGTATATAAACTGTATGTATTGCAATATCAAAAATATACTTGATTGGATCGTTAGTAACTAGTATTTTTATAATAATTGGACACACTTGCTTTCATTAAAACTGAAAACCAGAGTAAACATCATATCAACATTAATTTCTAACCAACCTTGCGGTTTAATTGACAGTTGACACACCCAGCCCTGGTGAAAGAAAGGTGGCCTATATATTTATTTTTAGTCTTCGTATACCTTTTCATTAATAGATGTCAGCAACGAAAATGAAATTAATATATTTATACAAAACTAAATTATGTATAGGATTGTAATCCGGTGAAACTTTCATCTCGGTCCTTCGCTAATGTAATTGCATTTTTATGAAGCAGTGGATATTTGTAGGAACGTAATAGTCATAAAAGTCAAACCAACATGCGTTCTTACTTTACTCCAGTTCATTTCCTGGGCTTCTCGGACTTAACCGAAGGGGCGATGCAAATACAGGCTAAAAGATGGTTGGTTGGAGGGTTGGAGGGTTCGAAGAAGTGAGTGTTTCGTCACTTCGTGTAAAGCGGAAAGGCAAAAAGGCGCAAGGACGTGAGGAAACGCTCACTTCTTTCGGCGTGTATATGAAAATAAGGACGAAGTGGAACGAAGCGAATGAATGAGATCGATAAGAAAAAGCGCGGCTGGCAAGCGGCAAAGACATAAACAACATAAAACCGCCAAGATTATGACCACGCAGCCAGGAAAACAAATTGCAGGGTGCACCGCAAGCAAGTGCAGATAGGGGTGCGCTAAGTGCCCGGGTCTATCGCCCAGAGGGCGCCTATTGATAAAAATAACTTTACGATTAGAGCGCAATCCCGAGGTTGAATTTAAGCCGACAGGCTTTTATAAAGAGCGTCGCAGGAAGAAGTATAATGCTTATAATTTCTGCTGACATATTTTTTTCCAGCGAAACTTGGCGAGCCAAGCTATTCCGAGTTGATTTGAAAAGTTGAGCGGTTCATAAAGTTATAACAAATTCAATCCTTCCTGGGAATACATAGTTTCGTCGCGTATTATAAACTTGTTCAAGAAAGAAACTCGCTTGCAAGGGAAATGGCTATTGTCCTGTAATAATGTCACCGTTTAAACAGCAAGTTAATTCAAAATACGTCAATAATTAAATACATTATACTATATCCATTTAAATTAATTCAATTTAAATAAATTCATACGGTCGGATATAAATTGGAAATTCAGAGTTCAAATTCATACAAACCGCGATAATTTTCCAACGCGACACCAGCCGAATAAATATGCAAAAGTTTCATTCAATTTAGTAGCGGTTATGGCTTAGCGAGTTTCGGCAACAAATTGCCGGGCGCTCTGTCAATGCCGCGAATTTATGGCTCTGATAAATATAAAGCTCAGAATTGTTGCACTCAATTCCCGGTCCTGTACACTTCCGTTAACTGCAAATATATATAAAGCTACATACATGTATGCATCCTAATGAATTCTAAAAACAAAAACCACAATAAAAATGTGCACATAACATAACCTATAAATTTAATTCTTTTTAACTTTTTATAAAATAGCTGCACCGCTCTAGTTTTCACGTGAAATGTAGCTGAAACAAACAAGCCGGATGCTTTTAGCTCACATGCAAGTACTAATTGCACAAAATACGGAATTATCGATGAGCTGAAGTGCAAATTCAGCTTTTGCTTTGCACAGTGAGGTAATTTCTTTTCATGTGCAAGTACATACATCAAGCTTCCAGAACCTACAACTTACGTACATAATATTTAAAAAAAAACAAAGTAGGAACTTTAATGTTACTACTAATTGATTAAAGAGTTAATGAAATTCAATATAAGTACGTGTAACTTGAGCAGAATAAGCTAAACTATCAATTAGTGCAATATTTGCATAGAACCCAGTGATGACCATTGCTCATTAGACGATTCATGGGTGCGGTCGGAATTTCCATTTGGCGCATATGGAGGAGCGACGACGATGACCCATTACTAATTAATTTAATTAACATTATTATGTCAACAGCCACGCCAGCAGTTGATGCACAGTTCATTGTGCACTCGCACTACAATACTTCGAATTGCATTTGTTTGGTAGGCAATGCAAATATGACATAATTAATACAAGCAGTAGCAATGTCACTAATTAATCGCAGGCAGGAAGTATTCCTTTAATTGCATTGACGCTACACCTCGCTTCGAAGGACAAGCTGCGTTGTATTCAATTAATGTTGATTGTGATGTGATAGCAATGCGACATTTCGCAGCATGAATTAACCCTTCTATATAGAGAGATAACTATAATTGACAACTAAATCTGTAATAATTTAATATTCTACTATACATAATCTGTAATTTGGTAATTTTGCAGATTCCTACATGTATTATATTCAATTTTACTTTGCGTAATTGCACCCTGTGGTGCAGGTTCAGTCATTGATGAGATTTGACAAGTTGACAAACAGCCCTGACACGACGCATGGCGGGAGATTTACGAACCATGACTGACATTCAAACAGAGCTGACAAAATCAGTAAATTTCATTCACCTCGTAGGTGGGAAAACAAATCAGAGGAATGGATGCAACGAATTCCGCATGGAAAAACATTCCTCTTTCAGCGCTTCGGTAAGCTGTAAATGCAACTGATTTAATTCATCGCTCAAAGCCACCAACCAGCATTCATCACTTTATCTCCAGCGCGTTTTTTAGTTCTTCATTTTGCTTTTGTTAATTAACAGTGAGTGAGAGGTTCATTAAATAGACTGTGAAGCAGAGTGTATAAGCTATAAAACCCAATTGAAGTTTAATTTTTAAGGAAAGTTTTATCTTAACTGCGGTTATGATGAGGATTGTTTATTAACAATCACAAGATGTCTCTCACTCGCTCGGGAGGGGAGTATAATGGAGTTTGAATGACGATGAAGCGCGAATAGAAGGAATGAATGAAGTAACGCATGCGGGTGTGAATTTTAATGACGCAGCCAGGCAAATGCTTTAATTAGACGCCCTTGTGGTGAAAAGTTCGCTGTAATTTAAAAAATGTATGAAATGAAAAAGGTGCAGAACGGCTTTATTAAAGCACGTTTAATTATGTCGGAGTAAAATCAAAAAATAGAGATGCACTTAAATTCATAACCGAATTTATATTCCTCCAAAGCCGTAAAGTGCAATATTTCATTAGTGCATGGCTGGATAAATATTTATTTTAAATTTCTGCCTGAGTTATTAAATTCCACTGAAATTAAACAATAAATGCTAGCGAGAAATGCCCGTTTGTGCATCGATTACGGTATTGAATCAATACTTTATTTAATGAGGTCTCATTTCGCTCCCGATCACATACTTGGTCTGCAGAATGCAACATGTTATTAAATAATTCATTATATAAACAAAACAAATTGTGGGAATTTGCTGAATTTGCTGATTTGTTTTTGATAAACGTATGTCATTTTTTACAAACATTGCAAACAATTTCATATGCATGTAGGTTACTTTGGTTGCCTAACGTTCCAAGAATTTTATACTTACACATTTGCTAGGTTAGCAAAGATATTAACCATATGACATCATTATCATATAATGAGTGCTCGCTCTAGATTATCATTAATTACTATAGTAATTACGACACACCGAAACGATAAATAAAAAATAGGATTCATTAATCAATCAATCACTCACCTGCCAAGCACATTTGATTGATGTTATTTTTATGGATTTCTACTCCAACCTCAAAATTTTCTATTTGTTTAACTATTGTATTACAAAAATCATTATGATATGTACTTATTTACTTAGTCATTTTGTAATTTCTGTATGTATGTATTTGTGTTTATTATTTAGGACAGACACCATGGAGTCAATGTCCTCATTAAAGTAGAAATTCGATATGTCTTTGTCCCCACATCCCCTCAAGACGTAGCAAAACAAATCGTCCTCCCTTCCCGCTTCCTCACTATCCAGAGTTCTGGAAGTTCACCCTCCTACGAGTATTGCAAGCTATTTACTCATTTCGCTGGATAAAATGACCGCAGAGGACGCAGAACAAACAACAACAACAACTTCTCAAGTAAGAAGTACATACATATAAGTGTCTACTACGTATGTACATGGCACTTCTTCACACCCAACAAGTTTTCTCTAGGCCTCTGAGTGCCTTTAAGCCTTTAAGACGTTACTGAGACAGTTCTATGCTTAAGAAAATTGATAACCCGAGGGCAATGCCCATTAAATCCCTACGTAGAACTAACGCACCCACCCAGGTGATAAAAATTTACGAGCCGGCTTGGAATTGTGCGCAGTGCAGAAGTTAAAACATTTCATAAAAGTTAATTAAGTACAGGTTATGTCTGCTGTTTGCTTGCAACTTTAATCCATTTCAATGGAAATATTGAAAAAGAGAAAAAATCTAGCAAAAACATTATCATGTTACACAGAATGTAGTTGTGAGTATGATGTTAATGTTGAACCTGAGGGAACTCAATACTATTTGCTCAAACGTGCGGCGAAGCGGCTGGAAAACAAGCAGAAGGAAGAAAATGAATTGAAGGACTCGTCGCGTTGCATCGGTCGGTCATCGGCACGTTTACGTTTACGTTTACGCGTATGTATCTGCGGCGCGTAAGCTGAACTGAACTGAAATGAAATGGAAATCGATACGATGCCGACGAAGGAAAGCAGGCTGGCACTTTTTGACGGTCCTGGCAGGCATCGCACATACATAAAGCGCGCGAGGCGGCTTCACCGTCAGCAAGACGCCAGGCTTGCCGGCGCCTACAGCCCCTCTGCCCCACGGCAGCGCCGCCACACAGCACTCGGCACTGAAGCCTTGAAACATACGCAGAAGACCGTCGCTCTATATACGCCCGCACGTTGAAATGTGAAAACACGGGGATGGCGCGGCGCGTGTCTCCGCAGGATAATGCCGTAAGTGACACCAACTCCTTTATGTCGCTCGCGTGG
>NBZA01000805.1:22514-36899 GCA_003054995.1 Aleochara bilineata
ATTGAATATCCTTGAGATTTTCTGACAGCTTTTCAAGTCCAGTTATTTGAACTATAAACACCAAGTCTGAGAAACTTTGACGAATAACTACGTCCCAAGTTATCTTTGACCCCGGGGCCCCAAGAAACTTTAATAAAAAGTTGGACAATATATACTGTCGCACAAAAGACGGTCGATGCTCGTTTTCTCAAACGAAAAACTTTGTCAGTCATGTTTTTTCATTTCTCCTCGACTTTTGCATATTGACATTATATATATATTTTCTGCAAGGCTTTAACCTTTCAGGGGCAAATCGTGCAGACATTTGATGTTTGAATTTTCTGTGTGAAACTTCACTCAATTTAATTATGCAATTGGGAGTCAGATTTGCTACTGTCACTATTCATTAAAAGTTCTACCTTACTTTCTTACACAAGGTATGTGCATGCTTAATTAATTAATTCATTAAAGTTGCCTCTTCACCGTTGACGAGGCGTTCTATTTGTTCTTCTTGAGCATTCACTACTTACGCATCTTCGTTTGTTCATCTTTGTCTTCAATCTCTTGAAACATGCAATTTAAATTAGCTAACTATGCCATCTCACTAATTGGTGCTTTATAATTATTTTCAGAATGATAGCATATTCAGTTTGAGTCAGAAATATTTACCTACATTGAAAAAACATTGATTTTTACATCATAAAGTTTTATTATAAATAAAACTAAAGTCGTAACTACCTTACTCACGACAAGGTATAATTAAACAAACAACTTTCAATCTAAAATCGGATAATTATATGCACGTCAGTATTAAACCTAATAAAATAATTATGATATTACATGAAACATTACAAAGTGAGACTAAAAATAGTTCATAATTTATGACCAATTTGCATCAATTTCTTTATCGTCACTTCGTGTAAGAAAATACATAAGAAAAATGATATTTTATCGATAGCACTTTGTATAATAAGCATTGTCCTTCGGCCTTCAATTCACCTCCCACACGCGCGTGCCCTTCCTTTTCGCATGTGGCTGTTCGCATATGCGAAGCGTCAATGATGAATGACTCCTGCTGAGTTTCCAATATGCTGACATTGATACATTGTCAAACACGGCATGTAGCACAAAGCACGAAGCTCACTCTTGCGCCGGTAGGCACTGCAGGAGCCGCAACTTCCGCATTTTATCCTTTGGCGAACAGCGCCAGGACGACTTTGAAAAAAATTGCACGAAGTTCTAGGCTGCCTTGCCAGCGACCTGAATACGTGTGCAATTGGTCAAGAGCACTCGGCGAACAATTCACTCATTTCCTTGAGGTATCCCGTTCCGGTTCTGAATTCTCGATGGAGACAGACATTCATTGCTCAGCATTTTTCCAGATACACGTCTGCCCCATTCAGTGACGGCTACCATAAACTTTCTAATTAATGTCTGGATGTACGCATGCATTGACCCAATTATCATCCATTACCAGCTTTAACTCCTGAACTTATTACATCAGCGTGTGGTGCATTTACGCGTGTACATCTATGTATATCTGCACCTCATTGATGTGTTTGTGGACGACCGTTGAGTAAATTTACCCTTGTGGCAATTTCCCGCAATTACTACAGCAATATGTTTATGTTTATCCTTCTTATACTTGAACCATTAGAGGTGCAACATGGACTTAAACGAGTTGAATTAATAATTCAATAATTAATATTAATTAATATTACAATTAATACCTATTATTAAATTTCTGAAAGATTGGCCGGTACATGCAAATATTTTATTTAGTAATTTCATTGTTGTACATCTAATTACCGGAAGACTGTTAAAATCACTCCATTAATTGTTTAATAATTCAGGTACGCAACGCGTGTATAACAATAAAGCGCGTTAGCCGACGGTTTGAAGTTGATTGCGTTCTGCGCACGAAATGGTAAATATGTTTTCTTTATGATAATGAATTTATGTTTACGGCAAGCATTGGCTTGGAAATGCAAATTACGTCGCAAGCTGCGCGATTATCGCGCAAGTTGCGCACTTAGATCTCTTTACTTGCGCTGGAATTTGTTTGTGTTCTCGATGATTCACAGTGAGTGGATGATTAATGAGTGTGGAAGGAAATTTAGCGTTTAGTTTTTTCCCGCATTAAATCGCCACTTAGCTTAAGAAAACTTTCTTGTGCGCGTTTCGCTCTCGCATAACATTTCCCTATAGTATTGAAACAAAGTAAATAAGCGGAATTATGTTCTCATTTAATGCTGCTGCTTTGCGATCACAAACAACGCCATTATTTCTAAGACCAGTAGAAAGTTTGACTTAAAAGTCACAAACGCTTTTAATTTGAGTTCGCGTTATCACTTTGCGTGTTCCTTGACAAACTTCTTGCCGAGTTTTTGCAAGTGCAAAGTGATGCTCTTTGGAAAACTTTTTAAACCTAGGCGTAAAACGTCATAAAAGGGGCATTTGAGAGATAACACAACTCAAAATCTGATAAACAAGGGATATTTCGAACTGAGAGTCCTTGAATAACTTGGTCCTAAATTTCCGAATAATTTCAGAACAAATTGCAAAGGCATCAAGATGCACCCAAGATGTTAAGACTCTTGAACTGAAAGTGCACTTGTCGTTGGTCCAGACGCCGTCCATCGTAAAAATTTAAATCGAGTTACAGCAAAGTCAGTCAACTTGGGCGTCAGGACACGACCGGCCTCGACTCTTGAGATTCTGTAGAAGCCTCCCGCTCCCGCTTCGATTTCCATCGCCATCAAACCGCTTTTATGCACGCGTGGAGCCGGCATTGTAGTACACTTCAAACATAATATCGTATTAAACCTTTTCGCCCTCAATGTTCTCTCTGACACATCACACACATTCCAGAAGCACACTCCTGACGGCGTCTTTAAAAATATATCGCGCATAAAGTGGTGGCGAGGACGCATTTCCACTTGGATTCCTAGGATTCAATGTCGTTGCATGCACGTGCTGTTTTTCTTGCTCTCGTGCGTTCACAATATCTTGGACGAGTGGGATTTTTTCTCATTGCTGAGTCGCGCTTCTTTATCGATGATGAAGATGAACGTCGTAAAACTGAGACTCGTTATTGCCGACGCATGTTTTTTCACGGCTTTCACTCACGCATCCTTCAGTGCATCAGGGTATTGTCGGTTACTCACTTAAGGAAAGTACATTTTCCTCTAAAAAACCTCATCGAGTCTGGTACGTTAACTTTTTATAGTTTAGGCTGACAGTTGGCAAGGGAAATTTACCTAAGAAAACATGATAAATAGTTTAGACGCAAAAATTAAATAAGAGAATAAATCCTAGCACTTGGAAGATTGTGAAATTTATGAATGCAGTAATTTAATTTTGCCAAGTTTAAAATAGCACTCTGCACTTTGCGGCCGGCTCGAAAAGTGCTGCAAATAGTCGTGGAATAAAAATAATTTAAGAGGTTGCCCAAGAGTTTTATTTACCAATCCCACTTTGGTTTCTTTTCTGGATTTTATTAGTCGTTGCAGGGTTTTCGATCCACATAACTGAATGTCATAAAGAAAGTACGGTGATTGCAAACGTATGCATTTTTCTCTTCGACTTTTGAATCATTCGTACAAAGAGCTAAGCACTTTAATAAAATAATATAACGTATAAAAGCGAAAAGCTCGTTTTATTCTCAAATTGCTCTCATTTCTCCACCAGATAGGTGTATTTACTTCCCAGGAAGCTTGGTTACGAGTACACAACACAATTCTCTCTTATACCATAAGCTTTTGTTGTCGTTGTCACTAGCATTCAACAAAAACTGCGCAAACGTCATGAATTTATTTTAGAAATATGTCGAATCCGTTACTTGAATTATAAGCACGACACTTTGTGACAAGTTAATGTCCTTAAGCTCAGTTAGTTATATTTGCATTCAATTCGAAGTTGGTTTGCTTTATGCAAACAAAGTGGAGAAGCGCATCGAATGCTAATGTTGATGGAGATGACAATAGTAATCGGAGACAGTCTCGTATCTCCTAACTGAATTCATTAATTCTAGACGAAGGCCGCGCACAATACAAACTTAATTAATGCATAAATCCAATATTTAACTAATAACCTTCCTCGGCAAAATGCATCTTCTTCACATTGATGCATTTCGTTAGTCGTTAAGCCCCGTCCTCAGGCTTAACGACTCAGCATACTGCCATCGAGAGCAGAAATGAAACTCTTCAATTTCAAATGGAATGCTTTAGAAGGATAACGGAAAATTTCACTCGAGAATGGGCTACAATGCCGGATAAATAAGCAGCCGGCAGGGCAGTAGTGCACTCAAACGCTGATGCGACGGAAAAAGCATGCGGAAATTCGTTTTCGTATTCATTGAAAATGTCATGTTTGTTTATGCACTCGCTGGAAATGTAGTCCTAACATGTAATGTGTTTCCTGTATTGGCATTGCGTGTCTGGGGAAATTGGTACAAACGCAATGAAAGTTACAAATCGAAATCGACTTGTCAGCTGTTGTATTAATTATAAGATTAACGAAGAATACTTTCTGCTTCGAGGAATTATTTTCCAGCTTTCCACTCCAGCTGGTATTAGGTTCCAAATCAATAGCAATGGTAAACAAAAGTTAGAAATCATGCTTTCAGGAAGAGCACTGAATGTACAAGTTCTTTTGTTTTGTATGGAAACCGCAGGATATGCGAGAATTTATTAATAAAACTTCTACCCATCATATATTAAGGAAACTTCACAGCTTTTACGCAATATGCATTGCAAAAGAAATATTGAGAGATTTGCGTGTTAATAATAATCCTTATCAGTGATTTCAATCATTTAACACATGTGTATGTACGTATCTGCGGTATTTACCATAATACAGCGGTTATAAGCCGGATGCATAAAACAATTAATGCTGCCTTAATGAATTAAACAAACAAAACAAATAGAATTATTCAAAACAGGAACAAACTTGCATTAATTCAAATAAATTCATAGCGAATATAGGAGCTTGCCATTATGCAGTGAGTGTAAATTATTATTCAATTAGATAATTGCTGGCAAAGGAAGAAGGAAAATGCAGTATGTACAATAGAACAAGAAGAACTTTAATATCACATGTCAGGAAAAGGATAAAATTGGACGTAATTTTCCTTGTTGCTGCTGCTCTCCACGCATGAGTTTCTTCAACTTCTTATACACGCTCTAGCAGTATGTATTCGGCAATGTATCTTCATTTTTGCGTGCTGACAACTTTACAAACATGTCTTATTGCACGTTTTACGCCGGCCGGAAACCCTTTGTTCTTCCTGAACATGTACGCACCAAGTAACTCATTAGACATCATAACTCGTCTTCCTTTGAATCACAGAACAGAAAAATTGCTATCTTGCAGTCACTTTTGCTCCTGTACATGGGAGTGTTCCATTTAAACGTTTTCAGAAATAGCTATGCTGGCACCTTGATATTGTTTACAGATGTGAGGTGTATGTTTAGTGTTCGAATATTTCACATGACAACACAGTAATCCTTGTCGGCGCTGTCGGCGCTTCTTTGTGCTTGTCTAACAAAACGAAAGCTTTAAAAACAAATACAAAGGAGTCGAAAAATGCCAGGATAATAGCCATACGATACAAAGCAGTTTCTATCTTAGACTCAACAATGGTCCATCTGCATTTTTCTTCTTTGGCAGAGAGATAATTTAATACGTCGGTGCACATTTCCTTGACATATGCTTTTAAATTTCAATTCAGCCTCGTTAACGCAGAGTGATGGCCAGTCAAAAGTATTAATATGCACGAGAATAAATGATAAATTGCACTCTGGTGTTAGGCATCATGGATTTGTTATGCTAGCATATTGTATTTGCCAATGTAATGAAATTCAGTGAATGGCATTTTATCTCTTAGCATTTATGAATGTTTTGGGCGTCGGCGGCCGCGGTGGCAGGCGCATTGGGTATTCTGTTTGGTCCCATTTTGGCATTCATTATCGTAGCGTCGTCCTGCATTCAAAAGTAGTTAACTTTTCTCGTAGTCGCCACGAGCCCGTTCAATATTACCGCAAACGCCACGGCCACCGCCTTCGCCGCAGTCTCATAAAAGTTGGTCTTGGAAATTTAAGCCGCGTGCTTACTGCGAAAAACATTATTAAATTAGTGCATTTGGGCATTCGATCAACTTGTCCTAAGAGCGTGAAACTTCATGCCGGAAATGTGAATTCATTCGTACATCGCTTCTTTACACACCGGTTTAAATAATTGAAACATTCGTGCAGTGGAACGCACTTGTATAAATATTTATACATCACTGTATGCATACTGTACCTATCGAATTTCTTGCATCACCGCTCTATTGTTGATTTTACCACGTTTCTATTAACAACATTTTGCAAATTCAATTTTAAAAATTCGTGTTATATTTAAATGTATCCTTTCGAGGATTAGACCCTAAGTCAAGGTTTACATATGTTACTTTAAATAGAATAGCATTTAACCTACAATAATTTTAGAGTGGAAGCAATTATCGCTGTCTTCTTGCAGGATCGATAAGCAACATTGATGGGGCGGAATACAGCTGCAATAAATCGCAGATAAGAAAGGTGATTTCCGGCGTTGTCGGCGCCGCATCGAGCGTGACATCGATCCAAGTCGCCAACTTGTTGAGGCTGTTCAAAATCCCTCAGGTGAGTGATGGCACTATGGCATTATTTAAATTTCCAATTTATTCCTAGCAGGAAGTACTCCACATGCAAGTGCATGTATACATCAATATTTAATTTCAACACGGTGCTCTCGTGTCATCCATTAAATTTTCAATCTCTTTGCAAGGTTCCAGACTTGAGTATTCCACTTATTTTGTCATTACAACAGAATTATTTTACAATTATTTTCCCGAGTTCAATGGATATTTGAATTGGTTATTTGATTGTTTGACGTTTCAACAAACATAAACAACAAGCACGATCAGATATCTGCAATACAATATTTTAAATAACAAACCGCAGAGTTGAAATAAATGTTTTGCAATTACATTCGCTCAGATTGGAATACATAATCAAATGAACAATCACCACTTGAACAACCATCCGTGGATTGATCGAAAATAATTATTCTAGTGCTTTGTTCTCTGGCTCTTTGTTCATTGGAATAGTAATTTTTTGAATATTCTGAACTGCTGATTTTATGGCGTGTAAGGTGTCTCCTGGCAGATGTGCGCATCACATTTTTGCACTATTTTATCTTCGCTCGGCTATGACTTGATGTTATTCTTCTCAGTACTCAACACTACCTAGAGTAAAACCACGTTTTCTTACGTTCTTTTTGTGGAAATATTCATCGTCGTTTATGATACTCCTTGAGCGTGTATGTTGCTCCATAATATGCTGCTCTATATTTCTGCGGTTATCATCTTTGGCCAGCTACGCAGTTTACTCACAAATTATGTGCGAACAACATCAATTTCCAAACCATAAATCAAACGGCCTTACTGGTCGTTCAAGTCGGTGGCGGAACGTCTTCGAAACGTATCTTCTAAACACTCAGTATACGTCTGGGATTTTTAGATTCTGAAAGCGACATCAAGTTGTTTTCGTTCCTAAGCAATATTCATTCTCATCTGGAGGTAGAACTAGTTTCACTATCATACATATTGCAATATTCCTGCGGCGGTGGCGGTGGCGTGGATGGGAAAGCCACGCATTTTCTGAGACTTACGCCTCCGCAAGCATTTCGTGTCGTCGCTTCGTGAGAAAATGAACGAGCGTCGATGCACTATGCTAGAGTAAGCACTGATTGAAATTTATTCACAGCGTGGCAAACACGGACGTCAATTCCTGTACAATTGCAAAAGTATTCGCGACACATGTGCTCCTTTTGTACTAAACTCCCACCGTATCCTATTTCCTGCCCTCGAAATGGATGCATTTAACGAGGAAACAACTTCATTTACCTCCACGAGTATAACTTTTAATTAGGCTGTCAACATATTCTTTCTGTTAAAGCTTTAACAAAATAAACATCACATAAAAAGTGGCAGAATACATTACATGACTTTACATTACATGTATGTACATAGATAGATTTTATCATTTCGAGTTTACATTTTAAAATGCAGACTAATTTCCAACAAAGTTTTAAATGTAATTACGTAAATAACGTGCGAGATAAATGACCGGTGGAAAGTAATTTATTGCATTTAATTCCCCACAGGTGAAATCAGCGCAGAGTGGCATTTATCACATGGCATTTTTAACTTTATTTAGTTGCAAATCATGAATTAATTAATATACGCGCTGGCGATTATTTGATCGTTTGTGCATTCAGATGGCAATAAAATTCAAATCAGCAATTCCATCAACATCAAATATTGGACGTCAATGTTGCACCTAATTTGCCTGCAAATCCACTAAAAATGCATGCACTATTGAGGGTTGCCCATATGAGGCATTAAAATGTACATAACTGCTTTAGCTTTCCATAAAACGATCATTAATCATATTTTCCTGCTGTACAACTGCAACAATTATCGCATTCAAACCAACATGTAAGGCTGAATTAATTGACACAACGCTGAAGCTATTTAACTTGATGATTAAAAAATAAATTAATAACAAACCTAATTCTCCAAGAAGCTAAGCATTCGCGCGCAAAAATGCAGAGTTACTTACTTACTGGGTACACTGCATATTTACTCGGATGAAAGCAAAATTAATGGCATTTATTTACAATTTCCGTGACAGTTTGCTTTGCGCGATTTTGATAACGTTCTGGTGGGTAAATCAACATTGAGACGCGTGGATGTGGCTGATTCGCATTTTGCGCACTTGTGTGCGTCGACTTTCTTGTGTTTGAACGCACGCCGGGGAAAAGTTATAAATGATGGCTTTTTAACCGCCTTCCTTCCGATGTACACCCACATCATCGCAGCGAACTGCCATCCATCCACCTGCAGTCTTGTAACAGTGCAGCCGAAAACTTCAACTAACGCGATGACTTGAGTCTTGAATACACTGCAGGCGCAGCGACGCGCTCAAGAAGTTTACTGAGCGTTCATCGTGGAAATTTGTTTTAGCGTCGAATTTACTGAAATGAACTTTTTCATCTATATAGTAAGCTACCGCAAAGTAGGTAACGGAATGAACGGTAAAATCTTTCTTCCTCTGGTTGCGAATTATTATTTCTTGGTTAGTTTTTGTTGTTCTTTTTGTTTTCAATTACATTTAATTAATATATAATTACTTGTTTGAATACGAGTATAAATATTAATAGATGAATGAAATTCTGTCTTTTTTGATATTCGGTTTGTTGAGAATTTTTCAGAAATGTGACTAGTTTTATGGATCAAAGTTATGCCGGGCATGAATAACCAGATACCTATAACAAGTTGTAATTGATCGATTGCCCATTTAGTAGGTTTTTTCATCGGTGCCCTAGCAGTTGCACTAGTAGAAAAGCTGTAGGTATATTTTATTTTCATTTCGATGTTTTTATTTGTGTCCCAGCCGAAGCATCGATGTGTTTGCCCGATGTCACATTACAGCAAACTGCCATTTACGTCCCAATCGTAAAAATAGTGTCGAACGAATTTCGGCAGGCTTACTATCGATTAATTGCCAGCTGCAATTTGGTTTAATCATCGTTTCCAATTTCGCGGTGGAACAAGCAATGAAACAAATTTAAAAAATTAGATTTGTTTATGTATCGTGTAATCATTTAAATGGGTTTACTTTCGACGATTCCAGATGCATTCAAATAAAAATAATCGCAAAGAAACATTAATAAATCTAGTGCAATATTTCATTAGACGGAGAAAAGTTGACCTAATTTATAAGCATGCATAAAAAAGAAAAATGAAGCGTGGCCGTCACTTTTCATTGTACTCGCCGGGTTTGCTTTTATATTTCGTCGCAGGTTTTCATCTTTTCGCAGATGCCCGGGGGCAATGAAAGGCATCATGCAAGCATGGTAATTAATTGCGCGGTTACTTATTGCGGCGCAAGTTGCTTGCTGAGCTTTTAAGTGTGCAAATTAATCTCTTTTTTCGATTATGAACTCAAAGTTTAGGTGCGGCTAAAGTTCTAGACTTATATCTTCAATTTCATAAATTTCTCAGGTTTTTTATTATTAAAGTACGGCCTACAGTCACATATAGGGTAAACTGGTGCTATTAATATTGACGATCCTTGGGGCCAAGCGGGCCCCAAGCTTTTGGAGATTTTTTTAATTAAACTGCACCCGGCCACAGCGAGAAAAATTACATTAATTACAATACGCGTGAACAATGCGCAATAAGTTTATTACATTGCTTATGCCACATCTGATTATGACACATGATATTGGCATGGAGCCGGCAAAACATAACCCAAGCTAATGAAAATGCTTTCATGAACAGACGGAAATTGCGTATAATACTCGTAATTTTGTTCAAATGTGCACTGACGCGGGTGGAACAATGCCTCATTATTTGCTCTATAATTGCAAAAATTAGCACTGGAAATAGGAGCATTACATGCAAGATTGCGAAAATCGATGCGTGCTTTGCTGATTTATGCGTCTCCAAGCGAAAAAGTTACGTAGGTACATAGTTTATACTATGATGCAAATCAACGCAAAGCAATTGTGTAATTATTTAATGCATTTTGCATGTTTAGATTAATGTCTGACTAGTTATTATTATTAGTTTATAGCATGATAGCATTTTTAGAAAAATGGTTGCCTACTGTTACGTGAATTAAATTGAATTTAATATTTCTAATAAAATCCAATTACTTACTCCATCTTCCATTGCGTATAAAATGAACATCACATCGCATTTCCAGCTGTGCGAAAATTGCGTGTTCGCTGAAAGATTGCATGGCTCATTACTACTTGTCTACCACACTATATTTATCAGGCAATTTGTAACCGCATATTGTTCTTTCACCTGAAGTAGATAAATGTCAGTAGAGTTTCACTTCAATATTCAGTATAATCGCCGGTATAATTCTGTTTTGTTGATCCATAGACCTCTTACGGCTCTTATTAATCTGGCTTCTCAGTAGCATTTACCGTTGCGGTGCACACGCTAAAGATGAACGTTGAAATTAATGCTCGTGGCCTAATTAAGTTGTCATTGTGGCTGCTGCCAGGCCATCTAATCTATTGTAAACGTTAATGTAATCGCATAGGCTTGCGCCAGCACTAATCGTGTAACATTTGCGTTCGGCTCTTGGGCCCCGGCTTGGGCTTGGGCTCCTAACCCACCACTTTAACGTTCCACGTTCCACGTTCCAAATCTCGAATTGCTGCCGACATAGCACACTGCATCCGAGATCGAACGGCAAACGGTAATTTCGTAACATTTTCGGCTCGCCGGAGATCAATTAAAAGCCTCTGGCCCGTTGGGGTAACTTAATACTCTGGCGCGCCCATACACAATGTCGGTCCTTCGGTACACCCGCTTCGGCTGCCACAATACCCTGGCCTCTTAGGACTTTATCCATCGCTTATCGAGTGGCTGGGAACCGTTCGGCTTTAAAGCACGCGATTGAAACTTGCGGATGGTTCCTAATTGATGTGGATTTTTTCCAGACATCCTGTATGTAAGAGCCAGTGGATAACACTTGGCTGTATTTTACGACCAGCGTTGTGGTAATTTATGGCAGCGTCCTGAACAGGCATCGTCAACATAGTATCATATCCTGGATATTGCACGTTCAATGTCGATATTGTCGCCACTAGCGTAAAATGTTATTCTGCATGCGTGTTTGCTATCAATAGTACCAAAGGTCTCCTGAGGCAAATTACACATGAACAGGTTGAAAAATACGAGATATTCACTTGCTTCAGGCAGTTGCTATACTTGATTGGTGATAAGGATCAAATTGTGTAATACAATTCCAATTTTCTACTGGTTTTGCGCTTCGAATTCACAGAAAGAATAACCTGTTCAGCTTTTTGCTCACTCACTATTAAATTTATTGCAGTATTAGGTGTATATCTGTGATATTATTTAGATTTATAGTGTTTTATTCGGCAATCAGTGGACTCTTGATTAATGAACAGCAAATGCCAATAATTTATCAGCAATTTCCTAGCCAATATATCCAACTGACTGTGGAAAAATAGACAACACACGCTTGCTTTATCATTCATCATTTACGGTATTATTAATCAGTTTTACTTTTAGCCACCATACTTTACCCACGGCCGGTATGTTAATAAATCTCCACATCTTTGCGCCTCCAAACTTAACGCGAGGCTGATTTATTGCCTATTAGTCTCTTCTATAATATTTCATTCAAGTTCACAACTTAAAAAAGCAATTAATTAAGTTCATTATTTGTTGGTAGAGATTAACTGGGTGAGATTAACTTAAAAAGTCCACTTACTGGTGAGGTTCATCTTTTTAACCGCACAAATAAGAAGGGTATTTCAAAGTCTTCTTCACAAATTCATCTTTGCATATAATCATTGTAATCCAGCCTGTAATCTTTCAAACAACTCAGCGATAAAACTTTGAAATGCAGTCAGTCGTTAGTACTTAACTTCTCGACGATTTTTCTTGGGGTTGGCGTACTTTTCTCAACAAATACGAAGAAAACATTATTCGTATTCCGGGCAGCAACGGACATTAGTGGCGCAAACACATGAAGAATGACACAATGATTGATAATGCGCATTTAATAACACATAAACAAGCACTCGCGGCGGAAAGTGCACTGCTTGCAATATAAAAGTTCACTTGAGTCAAAGCACCGTACTTTTCAAGCGGAGACGAAAAAGTTCGCATTTAAAGAGTGCCAACTTGCAGTTGCAAACTTGCAAAGTTTTACATGGTCGTAGGCCGCATTAGGGTTTGGAGGCTGCCTTATGGCGAAAGCATCATAACTGCATTTGGTGAAGCATTCACTGAATTTAAAGTTGAATCCCTCTTATATGTAATTTTGAGAATGGTACTCGTACTTTTTCAAAGAAAAGTATACAAAAATGTATACTTTTTTTATTGTAAAAGAAAATGTCTTGTAGGAAGATGTCTATACCTCGTTTTGCGTGATGGGATGATGTAATTAAGATTTATATGGAGCGACAGCTGCATGTCTATAAACTTGCGCTAAGGAACTTAAAGAAATGCGAAAGACGTGTCGCCAAGATTTGGGAATGAAGTGCTAAAAGCTCGCTGACAATCAGCCGACTGCAACGAAACGTAAAAATATTTATTCGACGCGCAAGTACGTCGTGTATGCGTGCTTGTGGCGTCCAACGTCAGAACGGGATTTTCTAAGATTTATCACCGGCGAAGACTATTGGCGTAATCTACTTGAAGGCACTTTGTTTCTCGAGCGCAACTTGCACTGCTTGCCGACAAATGTGAGGCCAGATTTAAGCGGCGAGAAGTTTACAAGTTAGCAGATAATTTGTTTCATTGATGCAAATAGGAAGTTGTTGCAAACTAAAAGAATCTAATAAATCACCATCGCACCACTGCGTTCTCCGGCTAGTTTTTCTCCGCGGGGATATTGTCTTCTTCCTATTTTCCGCAAGTTGAACAACATGCTGCGCCTCGCAGAACACTCACCACCGCCGCTCGCTTCTCATCTCGTACAAGGACAGCAGAGCTGAGGACTCCGAAGCTGATAGCGTCCTGGTTGTGTCGTCTTGATTTATATACGTTATCGCTCAGTCGGCTTTCGCAGCTCGACAAGATTCGATTCACTGCCCCCGCCAACACATGTACAATGAAATCGAGTCGAGTCCTTGCTTGCGATCGTCGTAAACTATCCGACAGCCGCACCAAGTGTTCCAAGTGGTTGGCGGTTTTTCTCCATTTGCAAGCCGCCTGTCCAATTTACCGCATTAAAAACCCGTCGTCTGAAGTTCTGAACGCAAAGCAGGTGTGACATATTTTAAATTAAACATTACCGACACGAGGAACGCTGGAACTGGCGGGAGATAAACCATTTTTTCCATTTGGCCCCTTTGCAGAGTCCAGATTGCGACCATAAACCACGGGGCGCCGCTTGTATTTTATTGCAAGTGACGACCGCCGCCAACACTCGACAAGCATAGCATACCATTGCAAAGCTGAGCCACCCCCGTGTGTGTGAAGGCCACGAACGCATCCGGCCTGTTAACAAGACGACCACCCTCGGAGTCCTTATTGCCTCGTGGCGGCACTTGATAATTTCGGCCGGCACGGATTTATTATCAGTTTTATAAATTGTATCTTCGCAAGACCACGGGGGACTAATTTATATGCCACCGTCGAAATACGCATTTTTATTACAGCGGTTAGTGAATGTAATTATTCCGCCAATGAATGAATAATGACGGTTGAGAAAAGACGTTGCCAGTGCCGACGAAGCATCAAATCAAGTTGCGCAAAGTTTAACCATCAGCAGCCAAAAAATTATGAAGTGCAAAAGCTTGACATGGACAGACAATATGCAT
>NBZA01000805.1:39636-88141 GCA_003054995.1 Aleochara bilineata
ACTTACTAAGCCACGTGCTCGAGGTAATTTAAAACAAAATTTCTCTTCTGTATTGCAACAAATATAAAGTCAACAAATTAATTACTAACCCCCATTTCTAGTATTTATTGAGTTACCATTGCATGAATTATAGTTACATTTCTATCACTGAATTCTTTAGCTTCCATTCAGATGCGCTTTGATATGATATTCCATTTGGGTATATTTTGAGTAACTTCTTTTACCTTGTTGAGCTGAATGTATGGCTGTCTGCTTGTATGGCTCTTGTCTTAAAACCCATGCAAATTCTATTCCAGGAGCAATCATCTTCGGCTCAGATCAAGAGGTTGCCGGTGTTATGCGCGCAGTGCGAAGAAACAACGCAACCGGGAGCTTTTCCTGGATTGGTTCGGATGGATGGAGCGCGCGATCCTTGGTCTCCGACGGTAATGAGGCCGAGGTCGAAGGCACGCTCTCGGTTCAGCCGCAGGCGAAGCCAGTGGAAGGCTTCGAGGAATACTTCTTAGGCCTAAACGTGGAGAATAACAAGCGAAATCCCTGGTTTGTTGGTAAGCAGTACAACTTTTCTCAACTACTCAATCTTCTCTAAGCTACATAAATAATGCACAGTTCCGGCTAATGCGCCGCGTATATTTTATTCTCTTGGCGTCGTCTATCCATTGGGAAGTTGTAGAAATGGACCAGAGTTGCTAGGGTTTTTTCATAACAGGGTCAGCGGGAAAATTGATTTTCTTGTGCAATAAATTGCGTTTAATTGCCATAACGCTTATCATTTTATTGCCACTTACAAACAAGTTTCTCTCGCCGTTATTTTCATTTTATATCTGTCTCCGACACATAAAAATAGGCTGTGATAGAGGAAAGGCACGAAGTCCTATTGATTTCGGCATCTCTAACAAACGATAAAAAATGAGGAATATCTTACGCATTTTTATGACTTCTTGCAGAGTTCTGGGAGCATCATTTCCAATGCCTCTACCCTAACAGCTCGCGCACGCCGTATAATCAGAAGTACAGCAAAATGTGCACAGGACGAGAGCAACTCAGCAAAGCCAACACTGTCTTCGAAGACCAACTCCAGTTCGTTTCGGATGCGGTAATGGCATTCGCTCATGCAATCAAGTAAGTCCGATCACTTTTTGTGCACGTCACCTGTCAGCGATTGGCTTTTAATTGTTATTTTTTGCTGCATTGTCCTGGCAAGCAATGCCAGGCTTGACGCTGACAACATATTGTGATTAATGAAAATCCGCAATAATCTTTGCGTCGATGGAACACATGATGTCATTTCGCGCGGCGATTGTAATTTAAAGCCGGCACCGTAATAAATTAATCTCGTACACCAGAAGGCTCTCTTCTATTTCGCCGAGTGGCTTCGGCTACGTACTGAACGAGTCGGAGGTCTAGCTAGCAGTCTGACTGGATTTAGTTCAATCGCGTATCGAATTTGTTGGATTTGCAAAGCTTGTCAATGTGCGTTAACGTGAGTGAGTTTGACGGTAAACCAGTACTGAACAAATTGGCAAGTCGCTGAAAGCACATCTGCCTGAATTGTTGCCAGTTCAGACACAATACTCCACCACGCGTAGGCTTTTTTCCGCGGCGGCTTCTAGGTGGAGGAGTTCAGTTCAATTTAGCAAAAACGGAATGTGCACATACATGACTATAGATACTATAGGTATTTACAGAGTGTTCTTAAACTCCGGGAAATTGTGTGTAGAAAATTGTGCGATATTCAGGCACATACTTCATCATGCTTTCAATTTAAGTTCGATTAAATTCTCTTGTAAATTAAATAACCCTCGACAAGATGCCGATAACTTATTTACCCTGCTGTGAAGTGTACATCAGAGAGATTTTCCGTACACCAGTTGCATCCTACAGCATAGACAGGAGACAGGACTAGAGCAGAGCACACTCATTGCCAATCAGTAGTGCACTAATGAGAATTCATTCTCTCATTTCACGTCAATTGTTTTCCTTGCAGAGACATGCACCGGGATTACTGTAATGGCCCTGGACTTTGTGACGCAATGAAGCCAACCAAAGGAACGGAATTACTCAAATACCTTAAAAAAGTCAATTTTACAGGTAAGAATTTTTAATATTTTGTTTCTTAATGCATGATAAATTATAAATGAACTAAAAGGAGGTAAAATATAAATAAACGTTGAAGAAACCTTCCAAATCGTTATTTGTCCTCATTAACAGTGTAAGCTGGAGGAGATAAGGACTGTTAAAAATAAAGAGAATTCCCGGTAAAGCAGCGAAGGCAAAGCATACAAGTAGCAGTAGTATAAGGAAGGTTTTCATCCTTAATCTAGGACGAGTGTTGACGTCCGCGTCCGCGTATCTTGAAAGACGTACCACGTGAAATGAAAGCGCACGACCCACACATCTTATCGTCGTCGTATTTTTTTTGTTTTTCTTCATTTCTTTTTTTTTGGTTCATACACAGTACACACTTCTTTGGGCAGCGTTCTTAGTTGTATCTTCGCATCGCTCAATGCAAGATTATATATGCATGTTAATACTTCTGTACTTTCAAAGCATGAAAGCTTTCTCTGTAAAGTTTCTTTTCTGTAAATGCGTTTCGTTTTAAAAATTAATTTGTACTTTTTGTTGCAATTTTATTTTTGCTCCGGATGTACATGTTCCACGGCCCACACATCCGGATTTCCAGGCGAACATTTAGTTTCCTGTTACAAACGAATCGGTATGCGAGGAAAAAGCAAATACACAATAGAGTTACGTCATCGTCAAATTTAGGTAAATACTCTTTGCGAAAGTGTGCTTAACATTCAGTGGTGTGTTATAATCCAGCATCAGTTGGCTTCAAAACGTTAGTTGTCTAAGAACGGCGCTTTCAAACTTCCAACAACAAACCTCATTATCTGTTAATCTGGAAAAACGTATTATTTCGTTTCGATTTAGAAAGAGCATTCAAGTTAAAAATAAAATGAAATGATGGAAAATAATGAAGTCTGCGTGCGAAAACTCAGTATTGAAGCAAATATTAAATACAAGCCAAACAATGTTATTTACTTTTAATTAAACATTGTTTTTTAATATTTCCGATTGAATCCACGTTCTGCCAAGAGCTGATATTTGCGCTTGACTGCAGTTGTTTGCTCTGTTTTGAATTTACGATTAAATCTCCGCATCGCGTGGAGTGTCCGGTTCCTGTGCGCTCTCTTAGCAGTTGTTTTGTTTCTTTTATTGTTTTGTAGTTAATTTTCTTCTTTTTTTATTTCCAGTTTTATAAATGTACATTTTACAATATTGGTTTTCGGGTCAGCATTGTTTTGATTGATTGTTTGCTTCTGGGATTGTTGTGGTTCTGTAGGTTTGAGCGGCTCGGACTTCCGCTTTGACACGAACGGTGATGGACCAGCCAGATATAATATCATCCACTTCAAGCAAACCACCGCTGGCAAATATCAGTGGGTACGCGTGGGCGAGTATTTGGAGGGCGAACTTACATTGAATATGGCAGGTGTGTAACTATGATATTGTGCTACTGTAGTCAGATATTAAGCATAATTGAATGCACACAAGGTTCAGTATCTGTTCGATCTGGGGTTATGCTAATCATTGATTTCTATTGCAACATTGTTGAAATAACAGAAATTCAATTCAAATTGGGGCACCCGAAACCGCCGGAATCCGTATGCAGTTTGCCCTGCGACCTCGGCCAGGCGAAGAAGTATGTGGAAGGCGAGAGCTGCTGCTGGCATTGTTTTAATTGCACGCAATACCAGGTAGGTTCCTTCCTAAGTGAAGTGGTTAATAAATTTCTGCTTCAATTGCACATTCCCGCAAAACTTCCCACTTATATTAACTCACCTCTGAAGTATCGTAAAGTATGAAGTTTCAGTTTCACATAAAGTTACTAATATACCTGCTTATGTCATCTTATCATATGATATTTCTTTCTTTAACTTGTCTTGAGTTTCTTTTCGTTTCGTTATTTATTATTGAAAGCTGTTTATAAGTGAAATATCTGCTGGTTTCGAGACCGCAAAAATAATATGTTCGAAAATATTTAAGCATTTTACTTTTTGACGTCAACGCCCACGGGTTATTACTTGTCTTTGACACCTGACGCTGATCATTCAAGGCATATAATATAATAAAGCATATAATAGAATAACATTTCTTGCTGTAAGCAACGTTGCTTCGAGCCTCAAGGGAATTTGGGCGGAAGAAAATTGAAATTGAATTTTTAAATGTACCAATGCCATTATCATCTCAATACGTATCGACGTTTCCTTTAATTTGGGAAATTGTAGAAATATTTCATCTGAGGGTAGAATTGACAATTTGTCTGCAAGATTTAAGCTACGGATTTTAAATTGGAAAAAATCTTCATCCAATGAAATTCCGGATCAAAAATCATCGCGTGTATGTGAACTGTTGACTGCATTCCATTCAATATTCAATCATACATTCATTGAATGAACTTTTCTATTAAATACAGAATATATTGATTATTTATTCTTTGTTAATATTATATTGTATTAATTATCTAAGAATTAACCCTACTCGTTAATGAACATTCCCCGTGAAATCAACATTATTATGGAATATATCCGACAATGTTATATTATATCCTTCAAAACGTAACACTTTATTATTTGAACCCAAACCCAAACTCAAACCCAATTGCCCTCATCCGACCCGTGGCAACTTGTTAAATTGAATACCTCTCCACATCGTTGCTCGTCGTTCGTTTCATGGGCGAATTATGTTGCTTGTTAAAGATACGAGACCCATTTGATGAGACGCAATGCAAGGAATGCTTGCCCGGCACGGTTCCGGATGCAATACACGTCCACTGTGACAATATCCCGGAAGAGTACCTGCAGCCAGATAGCGGCTGGGCGATAGGCGCAATGGCTTTCAGCTCGACTGGCATACTCATCACGATGTTTGTCTGCGGCGTCTTTATTCGCCATAATGATACGCCGGTGGTTCGCGCCAGTGGCCGCGAATTAAGCTACGTGCTCCTTGCCGGAATATTTATGTGCTACGCCGTAACGTACGCCTTAGTTTTTCGTCCGAGCGATATTGTTTGTGGCATACAAAGGTAAAATATTAAATCGCCAGCGAAATATCCACTCGTCACTTTCTTCTCACTATACATACTAAGAAACTGTGTATAAGCTGCAACTTACTTCACAGGTTTGGTGCCGGCTTCTGCTTCACTGTTGTCTACGCAGCATTACTGACGAAGACTAATCGGATTTCTCGCATCTTCAATGCCGGCAAACGCTCCGCGAAACGCCCGAGTTTCATTTCGCCACGATCGCAGTTGATAATATGCTCTGGATTAGTTGGTGTTCAAGTAAGTACGGATTATTTGATGGCACCTACGTACACGCGCAGTAAACAGACAGACATAACATGCTGCTCTATTTAGAAAACGTCTTACTCGGGTACGAAATACCTATATCCGAGGGAGACGGCTTTTCAGATGACAGTCATTAATATTATTAGTTCAACAGCAAGCACTCAGGCATATTTATTTGCACTCGTAAATTATATTTTACTACCGCTATACTCCACTGAGCACTTAGCAGTGGACTTTTGCAATTAGTTAAAATTAAATATTTTATATCAGTTTTAGTTCTGGGAGCGCAAATATCATTCATACGTATATGTATCATACGTATACATATACCTATATAATATTCGGTAAAACAAGAGAGCGTAGTTCAGCATTGCATCTCATTATACGGGAGACTCATTACTCGTGCTGTTCATTCATTGACTTAATGAATTTCCAGGTCCTTATTAACGGCGTGTGGATGGTAATTTCCCCGGCGAAAGCTATCCATCATTATCCAACACGCGAAGATAATCTGCTAGTGTGCTCTTCGTATATTGATGCCTCCTACATGATCGCATTCACCTATCCTATTCTTCTGATAGTGGTCTGCACCGTGTACGCAGTTTTGACGAGGAAAATTCCCGAAGCGTTCAACGAGTCGAAGCATATTGGTAAGAAAATCGCCGCAATCGATCTAATTAACCTCGTTCTATACGAATTATTCGCTGATAGGTTTTACGATGTACACCACGTGCGTGATTTGGCTTGCTTTTGTCCCATTATATTTCGGCACTGCAAATCACGTCGCTCTAAGGATAACGAGCATGTCGGTAACAATTAGTCTTTCTGCCAGCGTCACAGTTGCTTGCTTATTTTCTCCAAAAGTAAGTTACCCTTACAGCTGAGTTTAACACAATTGTACAAATGATTTTCTTTAATTAATTGTTCTAGTTGTACATTATATTGATCAGACCCGAACGTAATGTAAGACAAAGTATGATGCCCATGCGTTATTCTGCCATCAATAAAAGTACCACAGCCACTACAAATTCAGGGGCCGGGAGCATGATGGCAGCAGTCATGGTAACTGCAGCCACTTGCAATCAAAAGAATCAAATACAGAAACATGTGCCTCCAGGTGCAACAGAGGATTGTGAAAGAAGCGGTACGTTTCTAAACATAATGCTAAAGGTGTTCTTAATTAATTGATTTTTTCTTTGTGTTTAGATGTGCAATATAGTAAACCGGAAGTAAAGGATAATAGCACACAGACGAATGGCCCATTAGCGCCGCCTCCAGCACAAAACAATGGATTAAAAAATCCAGCTGGAGATTCGGACTCGGAAAGAGTAAACAACAATTATAATAATGGACCGATACAAACGGGCATTAAGCAGGAGTTATAGCAACTCGATAAGGAATCAACCAGCAGCCGCTCATCAAGTTTGCGCGCACGTCGCAACCCTGTAGAGGTGTAACCAGAACCAACCACTAAATTGATTTACTGAGACTAATTTTTAATAACTATTAACATATCTAGATGAATTTATTAACAATTATCGACGAGAAAGACTTAATGCACATGCTGAATTGACAGCAAGGATGAGGTGCAGTGAGTATAACATTTTCTACTACGAGAAAGACAGGGTATTGTTACGAACACTTCTAGTTTTATGTGATATTATTGCCATATTTGTTACGTTATTGTTGCGTTATCGGGCATTTCAATAGTTTTAAGTCATGTTGAAACAGTAGATTGGTTAACGTCTTCTTTAGAATACGGACTTTTTGTGATAATTCAAGAAAATAGCTCTCCACATTTATTAAACTTAAGGAAGAAAAATAATTCTTGTAAATATATAATTTATATGAACATTGGTGCTGTGAACACAAACATAAGATATTTATTATAATTTAACATAGAGTATTGAACGTATTTCAATAAGGATTCACTGTTGTACATACGCGAACTATATCAATATCAAAATGAAAATGTGTATATAATTAATGTTTTCTATGTATACATTATAAAGGAAGAATTTCCAGATTGTATCGATATTTAAGATTCAATTTAGAAATATCAATCACAGTATGCATATATGTGGACGAATATTACGTGTTATAATAATTAATCCAACGTAGAGATTATGGAATAATTAAAGTCAAGTGTTCTTCAGTGTTAACATCTAAGCAAACCAAGACTTACGTTGACATACCCTTAGTTTTGTTATGTAATTACATGAATCTAAATGTTATATCAGATATTATTGCAGATATCCGCAAGTCAAACTTATAGGACATGAATGTTATACTACAAATGCGTTAAATATTTGCTTAACACATATTAACAATGCAATTGTTTAAGCAATATTTCGAGTATCTAATATCATAAAAGAAATATTGTTTAAATAAATGTCATCCCTGAGAATGAAATGAATTGAAGATTACAATTTGAGCCCTTGTAATCATCACTTCAATCATTAAAATGATTGGCCAAAGATTCAAATTTCAATGTGTCCGCGAAGGTGTGACAAATATACAATTGTTTTCTTCGTATGTTACATGTACTCAAGTGTAAGCTTTGTGATATTTATTTAAATGAAGTTAATTTGATTTTATACCTGTTCTTAATTATGTTCAAAATGTCTATTATTCTAATTGCTAATGGTAACGAATGCAATAACGGAATTTAGTTTTAGAACAGCAACTAACACCAAAATGTAGTTGGATGGCCTGCGGTGTCTCAGCTACCTTCTCAGATTTCTGCGCTCCTGGTACTCGGACTCAAAATTTTCGGTAAAATCATCAGTCTTACAGTATAATACAGTATTGTACTTACTTACTCATTATAAAAGAAAACATCGCAACGGCCTCAATAGCGCTCGATCGCAGCCATAATTTTCCAAGCGAGCGCTAGGGATCCAATTCCAAGACCGGAAAAAAACATTTCGAAGCCTCCCAAGATTCCCGACTTTACAGCTTCCAATTTTTTACAGTTTTATGTAATACTAAGACTCCTAGTTGTCTCCAGATGGCAATAGCGCTCCCAGTCTATTGGTAAGAAAGATCGGGAATGGGAGTCAGTCCACTACTGACCATTGAGCTGGCTGGTCGATCTGACTGACGGGGTGGGTGGGCTCAGATCAAGCTCAAATTTAGTTTACGAAACGCAAAAATTAAAAATGAACTTCGATGAGACTTTCCACTGATTCTTTTTCATTTCCTATTTTTATTTTTGGAATTTCCTTTTAGTAATCGTAGTTAATACTTTTCGTGAAGCAGAAACTCTGTCGGGGATCGAACCCGAGACCTCTCGCACGTTAAGCAAGCAAGTTACTCACTCAGCTATCAAAGCGCCAGGAATTTGAAGTTAAATGTGTTTTATAACGTAAATTAATTGAGATACAAACCCTGCAAGAATATGTAGATCACGCCAAAAGTTTGAAAATGTGATAATTTTAATTACCCCCAAAATTTCATTTTTACCCCATTGTAGTGTAATTTACACGGGTCCTTAACCTGCACTACGCCAAAGTGTACGTATTTTTATAAGTATGTATTAAACTTCATTCAGCCATGCAAAGGTATATCACTCGTATTTTATTAATAATAAAATACTAATGTAATATAATTGAAATTGAGACTGAAAAAATAAAACAAACAAATGATTCGTATTTTTTAAATTATGAATTCATTCTACATAACTTCGTTATAAAGACAAACGAAATGAATGGTATTTTACATTAACAATAATGATAATAAAAAAGAAAATTATTTATAATAATAATAAAGTAACAGTTGCATTTAAACTTCAATTAGGTAATAATTAATCTATTCAGGGTGTAGTTTCATTGTTTTATATATTTCATTTTGATTGTTTTTTATATATATTTACACATGGGGGACTTTCGAAAGATATCATACTCTCTCCTATTATATTTAATTTTGTTAATGATTATTATTTATAAGAAGTGCAACAATTTCCATTGATGGAATTTATTCCCTGACCACAACTGGAGGTGAAACTGTAAACAGATATCATTCCAATCATATCCAATCATTAATTCATAGATCCCATAATCATGCAGTGTCATTCATAATACAATACATACTTATAAAAACTTACCAAACTATTTTTTGTTAATTACAAACTGCTGCAAACACTGTATATCTACTTCAAATGCTCTTCACTGTCCTGGTGAGTGGATCTTCGATAGTATTTGGTAAACAATTCTCAAACAGCTTTGCAGAGAGTTAGTTAGGCACACAAATCAAAAAAGGCTTTTGAATCACACCTAGTTTTAAAACGTGATTTGGCACACACATTTCTTGTGATGTTGAGCATTGCTGTGTTGGTAAGGGAAGATTTGCAAATACGATTTGACATTTTTACAAAAAAATATATATGTTTTCGCATATGTTCCGCAAAATTATAGTTTACTTTAACATTATTATTCTATTAATATTATTTATTATTTACAAATCTGTCTTGTGTTGTGAAAATATTGGTATTCATTGCTTGCTGAATCTTGGGACAAACTTTGCAAAATACACAAAAAGTATACGAAAATCGTAGTAGGGAACATATGGCGATATTAATTTATACATCAAATCAAATAATAAATACTATGCAAGTAAATATTATTCATCAAAATATAATTTCGTTTTTGAAAATTATTTGTCAAATTCAATGATTTTATAAGATGATAAGTTATCATAACACGATTATCTGTTTTCGAATTTTGCAATATAGTCTTAGGTAATATGCCCGCATTTGAACTTTAAGTACGGCACCTAAGCCGTTTGTAAATATTACTAAAGGCCTCATAATGGGCAAATATAAACATCAAAATTGACGAATATTAGATTAAGTCAAAAATAATTATAATTGTTTAGTTTACCATTTTGTAATCAAAATCACTAATTAATATATAAGTATTCAAAGGGAAGAAGTTTAATTGTCCCTACCCCATCATTCAATGTTACTTTTAAGACAATAACCGTGTCAGTCTTTTACCATTTAGTTTGGTGTCCATGTTTACTTTGCACCATACATTTGCCCGATGATTCTAATCATCGTAAATTTGTTTGTGGACGTTGATTACATAATTAGTTAAACATTCTTAAAGTTTGTCTATCGTAATATTTATATATAAATTTTACTAAATCACAACACTGAAATGAATTGATTTAGTTCATTCACCACTTTGACCAAATTTCGCTTGATTGTGTTTATTTTCATGCCATACCCGCCCATTCTATCAGTAAAAATACGCGAAATACAATCAAATACGCTCACGCCGCACAAAAACGTTTCGGTGTAAAGCTGATATTATTGGTTTTAATTATAGCTGTAGTGTTTATTTAATTTCAGCACCCATTTCACAGGAAATAGGTAAAATGTTCATTCTCTGCTGGTGTTGTTTTTGGCGTTTGCTAACTTATCCTCGTCATTTGAGGCAGTGGCAAAAGTGTCGGTTAATTCAGCGCATTAGAATGGGCCGTAAATCAGGAGCCCAAAGAACACAGCCCACATGAGCACAATGCCCCACACAGTATATATTGGATTCTCACCATCTGTGATCTTTCTGGCGACAAACTTGAGGGTTTCGTCCAGCAAAACCACTGGAATTGAGAACTTCATTACGGTGAACCACTCCTCAACGCCCAATGGAGTGACTTGGAAGATGGTCTACATAAAAAAAACATTTGTTACCAAATACGCTATACAAATAATCACTCTCAGACACTTACAGAAAGAACTTCGATATACAAAATGACGAAGTGAAGACCAAAAGAAAGAGCCATGGCGCCCATCAACCAGAAGTTAGACCATGGTGGCATGGCAATCAAAGATTGATTCTCAGACAAGCTGTTCATGGCGTTCAACATTTCAATGGTTACAAGTACTGAAAGAGCCATGGTCATCGGATGAGGATCAGTGAAAATTTTGCAGTCAACGTTCTTAAAGTCTTCATTGTTGCCAATGCAAGACATATGATGAGTCTGAAAACATAAAAAAAATAGATAGAATACTATATAAATCACAGAGGGGCATAATTACCAATTGCCAGTAAGTCAATTGAGGACCTTCGGGAGAGTACATGAACCACCATGCAGCAGCACCAACAGTTGCAGCGCCTACGTATCCACCAATAGCCAAGTATCTGAAGAACAACCATCCTGAGATAAGTGACTCATCAGCTTTGCGTGGTGGCTTCTGCATAATGTCAAGATCTGGAGGATTGAAACCAAGAGCGGTAGCGGGAAGACCATCAGTAACCAAGTTGACCCACAAAAGTTGCACGGGGATCAAAGCTTCTGGGAGGCCAAGAGCAGCAGTCAAGAAAATGGAAACGACTTCACCAATGTTGGAGGAAATAAGGTAACGGATGAATTGCTTCATGTTGTTGTAGATAGCGCGACCTTCCTCAACAGCAGCGACAATTGAAGAGAAGTTATCATCAGCCAACACCATCTCAGAGGCAGACTTGGCGACAGCAGTACCGGAGCCCATAGCAATACCAATTTCAGCCTTCTTCAATGCAGGCGCATCATTGACACCATCACCAGTCATAGCAGAGATTTCATTCATGCCCTGCAAATACTCAACAATCTTGGACTTGTGAGCAGGCTCTACACGGGAGAACAATCGCGCACGAGCGCAAGCATTCTTCTGTTCAGAGATTGGAAGATCGTCAAATTCACGTCCGGAGTAAGATTTGCCAGTAGTGTCTTCATCTTCAGTGAATACGCCAATACGTCTGCAGATGGCTTCAGCGGTAGCTTTGTTATCACCAGTGATGACAATAACACGAATACCAGCAGCACGGCAACGGACAATAGAATCGAAAACTTCTTTGCGTGGAGGATCCAACATGCCAACGACACCAACGAAAGTAAGATTGACTTCATAGGTGTAGAATTTGGTAGAATCTCCCAGATCCATGCTATCAGGACTCATTGGTGAATCAGCAGTGGCAAGGGCCAAGCAACGGAGTGTGTCGCGTCCAGTACCGTATTGGCGAGTGAGATCCAAGATGCGGTTCTTAAGGACGTTAGTAAGTGGCATTTTCTGACCGTTGACGCGAGCATGAGTACATCTTTCCAATACACCTTCAGGCGCTCCCTTAACAAACAATTTGGGTCCATTGCCTAATTTGCTAGGTTTAAGAGGTACGCAGTACGAAGACATAGATTTGCGATCACGAGAGAATTCCAAAGTAAATTCTTTCTTCCATTTGGTTTCAATATCTTGGCGGACAACAATAGCGCAGGCACGGCGATCTCCAGACTTGGTAACGTTGAAGGGATTCATCTTCTCAGCCAAGACAATGAGTGCAGTTTCAGTCGCTTCACCGACCTTCTCGAAGGCTTGTTTAAATTCGTTAAAGTCAATAGCAGAGTCATTGCACATGACGCAGATAGTGCCCATCTCCTGCAAAGTTTCAAATTCAGAAGCCTTAGCTCTCTGACCCTTCAAGAAAACTTCGCCAATTGGTTCGTAGGTAGATCCGCTGATTTCGAATTCATGGAAGCTGCTGTCGTTACCATCAATCTTGTCGAAAATGAACATGCGAGAAACGGACATTTGGTTGGTGGTCAAAGTACCAGTCTTATCGGAGCAGATGACAGAGGTGCAACCCAGAGTCTCAACAGATGGAAGGGAACGTACAATGGCGTTCTTCTTGGCCATACGTCGAGTGCCCAAAGCCAAGCAAGTGGTGATTACAGCGGGTAAACCTTCTGGAATGGCAGCAACAGCCAAAGCCACAGCGATTTTGAAGTAGTAAACAGCGCCCTTGATCCACGATCCACCATGAGCGGGATCGTTAAAGTGGCCAATGTTGATAGCCCATACAGCAACGCAGATAACGGAGATAACTTTGGACAGTTGTTCACCGAACTCATCAAGCTTCTGTTGCAATGGAGTCTTGATTTCCTCAGTTTCGGACATTTCAGTACGAATCTTGCCAATAGCGGTGTTAAGACCTGTGCCGATGACAATACCACGAGCTTTTCCAGCAGCAACATTGGTGCCAGAGAAGAGAATATTCTTCTTGTCCTGGTTGACGGCACGTGGATCTGGAATGGCATCGGTATGCTTGATTACTGAGACGGATTCACCAGTCAAAATGGACTGATCGATGCGCAAAGTTGTAGAGAAGATCTTTGTCAGACGGATATCAGCCGGAATTTTGTCGCCGACCGACACCTCAACAATATCACCAGGAACAATTTCCTTGGCACGGATCTTTTGGACGCCAGCTTTGTCTCCTCGGACGACTTTACCCATTTCCGGTTCATATTCCTTCAAGGCTTCAATAGCAGATTCAGCGTTTCTTTCCTGTATGGATACATAAAACATTAGTTAAGTATGTAATTGTAACATTTATTTTTTAATTTTCGTACCTGCCACACACCGACGACGGCATTAGCGATAAGGATGAGCAAAATTACAAAAGGTTCTACAAAGGCTGTGAATGCATCTTCGTGTTCTTCAAAAAGAGCGAGAACCTAGAACATTTAGTTATAATTACAACAAGTCATCACATGAGTAGCAACAAACTTACGAATGAAATGATGGCGGCTAATAATAAAATCTTGACTAGAAGATCATCGAATTGTTCTAAAACTAATTGCCATATTGATTTGCCTGTAAAATAGAAACAAGTAGTAAGATATGTGTAAAGAGGCAAACTTGACCTAAAAAAAACTCTTATCGAAAAACATGAAGAAATGCTCATTCAAATGTTACAACTCACCTTCTTCAGCAGGCAATTCTGAAACAAAAGCAATATTAAATTAATACTTCAATTTATGAACAATTTCCAGTTGCAAATAAGTGTTGTGTCTCTACTCGACTTCAAGTCAAATGCTCCCTATTAACATGCGTTAAATAACTAATCTGATTTGGTTAAGTCAATTATTATATATCTAATAGCACTCAAGGTTGTAGGCAACTTCTTACAGATATGTGACAAAACCTATTCATAGAAACGATTTAGTAGACTGTGAATTTAGACAGCGCTAAATAAAAATCAATAATTGCATTATATGCAACTTTATTGTAACCAATATTACTGACCGAACAAATGTGTGGTAAGTCCAGCAGAATTGGTACAGTTTTGGTTGGAAGTTAAAAAAGTTTACGCAAACTTTAAACCTTCAGTTAACGTGTATAACACGTTATATTCCATGATTTCTACACAATGCATGTCACGTCATTATAAACGTGCCTGCTGACGCACATTGACGTCATTACTTTGTTTATTCCTACAAAGATGCAATATCTAGAATTGTTAACTTTCCGTGTATACTTATTGTGAAATTTGATTCGAAGTACTTATAAACCTATATCGTTTCATAAAGACATTAATCTATTTTGCAGGTGTATTTGCTAGATAGATATTATGCAAATATTGATATTTGTTCTGTGCAAGATAATTACTAAAGACCCCATTAAAAATTAAATACCAACCAAGTTATAAAATGAATATTTACCATTAGGTCCATATTTCTGTTGGTTTCTTTTAACTTGTTCTGGTGACAAGCCCCGTTCAGGATCAGCACCAAAATAGTTCAACACCTCTTCCACAGTTTTAGCGTGGCCGTCCTCCATGGTTACGGTCAGTCAACGAGTTCTGTAAAGTAGAATAAATTCAATTAGTTTTATAGAATGATGCGGAAGTGCAACAATTTTGTGCGTATCACATTTCGGCTGATACTTAATGCCTCGTCATTACCAAACATATTCATAATTCGCAAATATGTTCATAATTGCACTATCAATGTACCTTTCTTTTAATTCGTCTACTGTTCTGTGTATAGAATTACCAACAATCTTTATATACACAAAATACTACAACTGCGGAGTAATATCTTATAAAACACGAACTGGATCTTTGTTCATAGCAAATCGTGTTGAGGTTAAGTTTGAGAGACGTGTTTCTCTTTACAGTTACTTATTCAGAAAATATACGTGTACTAATCCAGGAAAACCACGTTGTCTAATTTGCAGCCAACATTAGGAAGCTTGAAGCCCGATTCATTTAAAGCGCATTAAGCAGGCTGACAAATTTCCGGACAACTCATTTGTATGACGTTTCCATTGAAAATTCATGTCTCGTTTTCGTCATAAATATATTTGCTTCCTTTATGAGGAAGTAGTAATCCTCTTTAATTTGCTATTGTGCACCTGCATAGCTCTCTACCGATTTTGCAATTTAGCACCGGTCGTTTTGCTAGACTACAACTACGTTTCAAAGCAATTTTAACATGTGCAAAATGTCAGGACTTACCTATTCCACTATGGCAATGATTTTATGTGCAAGTGCAAATGAAAATTAAACTATTTAATCACAAACTCACACATCGAACCAAGTCTACGCGAGTACTTCCTGCTACCGTGTAAGTACTTTGTCCACACACTACACTCGCCCGCAACGTAGTAGAAAATTATGCGATATGCCTTGCTTTATTCTACAGAGCGCGAAATGCTACGGCAATGAATCGCATGTAAGAAAGCGCGAAGGTAACAGCCAACAATGACGTTAGCAAATAAGCGACTGAAAATGTGTGCGTCTTACGAGTAACCGCTCACGTTCTGACACGCAAACCAACTGATGCCTGTTAACAGAATTGCCTACATAACAGCCTGGCCATCTATCGGCGATAAATCTACGTAGAATTTAAAAGTTTTTAAAGTTTAGTGTTACAAAATAAATTGTTTTTGAGATGTGTTTACGGCTACAATAGGTCATAATATGTATTTATAGACTAGTAAACGTTTGCCATTAATTATTAATGGTTGCTATTATATTGCCAGGGTGAGTTGCAAATTGAAAATGTCTTGAGTTTTATTGTGTTTTAAAATTTGTATACTTAGTTCTTTTTCAATAAATGTTTTGAACGTGCATAAATGCCAGAAACTTTTAGCATTGCTGTAATTTATGCTGCTGATAAGGCCGCGAATTTGGAGGCTGCGGACTTGTATGTATTCAATAAGTTTGTGCTTTAGTGCGTCATTATTACTTTGCTGTTTTATTTTTGGTTAGCGCGTAAATTCGGCCGGCGGCAGATATTCAATTCCCGGGTGTGGGCTAATTGCCAGCTCGCGTGCCCCCTTGCAAGCAGCGGACGCATTTAGACAGCCAGTGCTCGGCGCAGTGCACACGCTCAAGATGCTTTTTTGCCGCGGATTTCCATTGGCACTCATTGAAAGCGCGGCACTGACGAAGCCGAGAAAATCTCAGCCCACATTTGCATGTTGTTGGTTGGCTTTTAATATTTTTGTTTCGCTCTCCTCGACGCTTTTGACGGACGACTTCTGATTATTTTGGCAATGACTGACAAAATCT
This sequence comes from Aleochara bilineata, assembly GCA_003054995.1. Classification (NCBI taxonomy): domain Eukaryota; kingdom Metazoa; phylum Arthropoda; class Insecta; order Coleoptera; family Staphylinidae; genus Aleochara; species Aleochara bilineata. The sequence continues at coordinate 56,329 of NBZA01000805.1, forward strand.
GCCGCCGTTACACTTTACTGTGCGTACGTCATCAATGAACACATACGAATGTCCCAAGCATACATAACTGTATGTAACATGACAACATCCATTATACTCACATCAGCTTCGCGAACGAACTTTGTTTATTCAGTTTGCATAATCGGAACACGCGGGGAAGCAGCAGTAGCCGAACTCCCAGTAATTGCGATGTATCAAAAATCGAGTATTGCATCACTCTGATGCATTGCATTTTAATCCATTTGCATCTGGATGAGATGAGTAACAGATGCGATGGTGTGTGGTCCTTCTTGTGCGTGTATTAGTATAAAAGGAGGATTTATTTTTGAATATCGTCTTATGTAATTACACTGATTTTTTCTGACTTATCTCTTACATGATTTAATATATTGCTTTCTTCTAGTTATTCCCCATATGAGCTTTGTTTAATTTGGTGGCATTACAAATATCCTGGTTTAGCATTAGTTTTTCCTCGAATGCATTAGGTGAACTGTATAATGATATTTGATGATATGATGCTGCGCACTTGACTTACCGCTATCACAAATATTGTATGGTCCCCCAGTGGTTGGTATCACTTGGCACAACCGGGTTCAAAACGAAATAGAGAAACTACACGAGGCTTAGGCCCCCATATGCCGGTGGATACGAACTGTTATACTAAGCTGCAGAACGGAACGGGCAACCGATCGAGTGTGTATGTTGCTTTTATAATCTCGGTAGATACCTGTAGGTGAATTGGCAGGACGCCAACCCCGGGAAGGACCTGGTGTTCGTCGTTGCCGCCGGTGACGGCGTCGCAGTAGCCACGCTAAGCAGCGCTTTTTCCCATTCGTTCGACCGCTTTTGATACGTTAGAGCGTTTATAGTCTACGTATTATTATGCATATTAACAATGTTTATCCGCCTATAATCATATACGCACATACATTTTGTACGTTTGACTTGTTAATATTTCCTTTGGTTTTCTACAGTTTTCATGCAAATCTTTTCACCAACAAGGTGCACGCGCTTAAATTACAATCAAATACATGTATCGTTCAATTTTATGGCACATTTTACGAGTCGATCAATCATGATTTCCAATCGTTCAACATCGATTCAAAAGTAATATATAAATTGCGGAATGAAATCATTCAGCATAAAAATCTATTAAACTGTTTTTTTTAAATGAACAAACTAGACATAACAAAGTAGATTACATTACAATATAGATACATATGGTTGATATGGTACATTAAGTAATATTACTATTAAGTAGCGAATTGAGTGCAATTTCCCACATATATCTGCACATTTAGATCACGTTCAAGATCAGGAAAACCTACTCGCTGACGACGGCGTCGCATAAATTCGCATTCGCGTGTGCGAATACATACATGCAGTCGGCGCGCGCCTGTGGAGAGCAAGAGAATGACAAATGGGCATTGCTTCACGTGCAGGGCAAAAGTCTGCCGGAAACTATTTTAGACGTGCTTTCGAGGTCCAGAAAATCGCAAAAGCCCACGTATATCCCCGCGCCTCCTTATTTTTAGATGAAGTACAAGCTTCCAATACATGAGAAGCGCATCTGCCGCAAACATCATGAAGCTTTCTGCGCGTTGCGCGTTGTACTGATTGTATATGATTTCCACTCGCGGGCTGCTCGTAAGGACGCTTGTCTTGGCTTGCCTGATCGTCCTGCAGCGCGACTTCCAATTCGCTAGAATTCACACATTCGTGCACATCAATGTCGAATCGATCGTTATCGTGAATCATAGACGCTCATTTTAAATAGATTTCAAAAATAATAGAAAAAGCACATCGCGCACACGATTTGCAGCGGTAAAAATTGTTTACCTTCGCACATGCATTGGCGGCGAGTGCAACAGTGGATACATTCGCAATTGTCGTTTGATTTAAGCAATTGTCCTGTTGGCATGCTACAGCGTGCGCGTGCCGATCGAGTTGCATTCGAAAAATCTCGGTTAGAATTGACCTGAATCAGCGTGCGCCAAATGCATTTATTTTAAATATAATAAGATATGTATGAAAGCATGTTTGTCAATTCTACAAATAAATTTCATTAGAACAGTATTTTGATGTACTTCTTGTATTCATTTGTATGATGTGCTGCTTCCCGCAGTACCCAGAAGTCTTTAGTTAAATTTAATGTACTTGCTGTTTGCTGTTGCACTTTTAATGAGATCCACAAGTCCAGACTGTACGTATTAAGATGGGATTGCCTTCATTTTCATTTTTATGTTTTATTTTAGTCCTCCACGTGCGTTTAAGTATGAATTTTACTTTTAGATGCACTAAAATTATAGCAGATTATGGCTGTTTGCTCGATACATGCACAGATATTCACAGAATTAAGAAAAATGAAACAAATTTAGAACAATAACAACTATAAAGAAAAGCTTCTAAAATGTTTAAAAGTAAGTTTTTATGTACGAGTATTGTACCTGGCATCAACACCTTTGATCTTGCCAAGTTTCCAGGAAATGGCCAAAGAATACTAAAGAATAACCATGCCCCTTAATATAGTTTCCATGACATAAATACATCTTCTTGCGAATACATCATTACGTAGTTGTTAACAGACACTCATTGAAATAAATGTTTTTATAATGAATTTACTGCCGCCACTCTGGATAAACTCAATGATTAAACAGAAATAAATTATAGAAAACGTAAATTTCGATAGTATGGTTTGATTATCTGTGTGTTTCTTAAATACGACGTCAACTCCCATCCTTAATTTGAAAAAGCGCATTTCAGACACCCTTGCAGCAAAAAAATGCGCACAAATACCATTTTCAGCAGCGAACACCTGTTCATTATCAATCTGCACTTGACATGGAAACTGAAACGGCATTAGAAACTTTATGACATAAGCGGTGGTAGAAATCTAGGAATAGATGAGAGGCCGCGCTCATTAATCGTATGGCTCGCACTTTTAACGCGCAATAGACACGCATTTTAAATATTCCACTATAATAAATGAACTCGACGACAAATACAAACAATGGTAACTTAAGTAAAGATATAGAACCAAGTCGAGGTTTTGATGTTTCCATGCTGCTAAAATAATCGTAGAAAGTTTTGAAAGTAAAAAAACACGGATACGCAGACTGCTCGTAAATCACTTTTTTTTAGTTGTTTTTCAACGGACTCATGCCGTTTTCCTATTTCAACGCATGCCTATGCTTGCTTAGCCAAACAATCCGAGTTTATCCATCAGTGTACTGTTTTTAAGTACTATCTTGTGCAAATTATCTTTCACCCCACCACAGTGGTCAAGACAGGTTTCGTAAAGTAGTAAAAATTAAATTCTATTGGTATTGCAAACGCATAGCAAATAAACAAATACATCTCGCATAAACCAGGAAATTAACTGGTTTTTAAATAAACCAAATCGCGCTTTTATAAGCTCATTAATAACATCCTTGCATATGGTCCTTGTATTTTGTCGTTTCGATTTAACGTTTGTTTTCTAAATATACGCCTCCTCAATATCCTTTATTTTTAGTTTTTGAAGATGAAGCAGTCTTCGTGACATTGATGATATAAATGTTGTGAAGAATGTTTATGTAATCACTATTATATGATTTTTTATCCAATATGAGATTCGGTAACAAATACGTTCCCGGGCATATCAATAAAAGTATTATTAATAGTTGGTAAAAAGAAATTTGCAGAAAATTGCAAGACAAATATGCTCAACCGAATAAATCTTTACAACTGTTCTTGTTCTTTCTCTGCACTCTCTGGTTCATAATAGCAAAATTATAAACAGTTAGGGGTTATTATAACAATGTGCGTGATTTAGCAAATGAGCGATAATGACCAGCCTAATTGCTTTTCGATCTCAATGATCATTGTTTGTACTCATAATGACCTCAAGGTAAACAACAATCTTGGAAGTGAATATTAAAATACTATAGACTGAATCCAAGTTTATTTACATATGTTGTCAAATATTTAGTATTTGTTGCTACAACATAAATGAAGCATTCATGCACAGTTGCGCCCTGATAGATACACATGAACTGCCTGAATCCTTCTCCTTGAAACTATAAATATGTTTGTACCGCGACGAGTATTACCGCAGCCATACGGCCATAATCTGTAGCATTACAAATTAAAAACTATGCCGGGAAGGTCAGTCCTTTGTGAGCGCCAAATCCCCAGCCAAGACATTTTTAGAATATATTATGAAATTACCTACCCAGCAATGTGCATCTTATCCACCAATTTGCTCTACACAGTTTTGTGCAATGATTATCCCTGTTGGCACTCGATGCTCTTCATTACCGTAGGAATGTCTGGTTGTCCTTTTTTCTGCGGCTGAAAAGAGAAAATCCAATATAAAAAACTGTTAATTTTCATTAGAAAAATCAAGGCAACAAAGTTAAGGTTTTAATACACGTCAATACTCAATCTTGACGCAAATATCGGAAGACAAAAATAGATTTAAAAATGAAATTAGTGTATGTTTTAAACTTTACTCTATTTTTTATAGAAAAAATGACTAATATTTTTCAAAGAAATTTAAACGCCGTTTTGTTTGTTTATCCGCAACGAAAAGCATATTGTTTCATGCTCTTTAAAATTTAAGAACTAATTTAAAAGCAAAGAAGTGAGTATTTCTGTATTGGAAATAATTTTAATGAATTGTCTCATAAAGTAAAGAAAAAAATGTAGGCTTCCGAAATAATTAGTCAACCAAATTAGATATCTACATCCATTTAAGTCGCTAGACTTAATAGGATGTTTTTGCATGCATAATTTACTTTGTAGACAAGGGGTTAAATTCGAAACGTGAATAGATTACCATAACAAATATATGTGTTGGCAAAGAGCGCTGCAGTAGTGCGTGCAATTGCTCCTGTCGCAAAGCTGGTCCTTCATTCTCCGGAAGTGAGAGCGAAAACCTGGGTAGGCTAACGCTTCCCGCATACAACGGGTATAAATTATAAGTTAAAACTTTGGTCGATGCTGGAAGCACGCTAACACGAAATTGCTTATACCCTGCGAACATAAAAGATTCCGTGCCCTCAATATTAATATCCAGTTGTAGAAGTGTTGAAGATTTATTAGTGAGATGATATTCAATAAGCATCGGCGTGCGAACAAATCCATGCGCTGGCACATTCAAATGCAAATCCAAAGGTATCCAATCAACCGCAGGCCCAGTAATTAAAACCTGGCTGATTGTTGAAGGCCCATTTACTCTGAAATAAATTTAAATTTAGTACGCATTATGACGCCGCTAAATAAATCTGTGCTAATTAACCTCTTCCACTTAATTGTATATTGCCCGATGGTAATTGCGACATCGCTTCGTTTTGCGGTGCTCGCCAGATACATTTCGGCAACAGATTCCCCATTCTTAAGCTCGCATCTTGCAATTTGGCATTCTACATCAGCATCCATACACCGGACATTCATATCGTATTCTAATTTCGTGTTTTCTATTATAATGGGCCAAGGAGAGAAGCAATTAATAACAGGCATCGCGACGAATTCCTCATCCACATACAGCTTGGATGCATCTTCGAGCATATCTGTGAGAAATCTGGTAGTTATTTCGAAAGGCTTAACGACCGATATTTGTAAAGTCGCCTCGGTAAGGCTGGGCACAATCCCATCTAAAACGAACGTCGCCCGTATGTAGATATTTCGATCTCCAATTTTGTGCGCTCGCATAAATAATGCGAATGACGGAGATAATACATCATGTTGGAAAGTAATTGGCAGCTTTTCGATGGATTTGTCAGCTGCTTGCAGACTGAATTCAGCTAAAAATAAAAGCAACGGTTGTTTAATTATGTGTTTAATTCAGTTGCGTGTCGGACGCAGACAACTTACTGCTGTCAATGCCTTCATCGTCGACCAGTCCGATTTCAATTTGCATATTCGACACTTTCTGTTTTTCCTCATTCTGCATGTTTACTGTAATCTCGTACCATTCGCCTAGCAATGCGGGCTCCGCATGTGTGAAAGATAATTTTAGTTTCGAGTTGCGTGGTACTATTGTAGAGTTCAATACAGGATATAAATTATCGAAGTCAAACATTTTCCTGTCCTTGCGAAAGTATTTCAATTCCAAGGGAATTGAACATTTATTTCCTGTACCCGTGAATTTCAAAATTACTTTTTGCATTTCTCCGAGTTGTAAGTCCACAGCCAGTATAGATATTTCATTGTTAATATCTGTTAATTGCGGGGCAAAGTCAATGATAAAGCGCTTCGTATCGCCGGTTTTAAACAAAAAATCTCCAGTCTTTAGTAAATAATTTTTCGTTGATGTATAGTGTTTCACTGAAATGCCAATTGAACTGAATTTCATAGGAAATTCGCACAGGTTTCGAACGTAAATCTCGACTTGAACCATATCATCCGCTTGATACTTGTTCTTCAGAAATTTACACTTGCAATCAATACAAGTAGTAATATTATTCAAATCAAGATTGATATTAAAATCAGTACTTAGTGCCTTTTCCCAATGGCCTTTGGCATCAATGTTCATAGATGTATCCTTAATGGGGCACTGCCGGCTTAAAATTCTTACTAAATTTTCGTATACCGATTTTTTCTTTTCGTATGGAACAACTGCATTTTTTCCTAATAATTCCAAACTCAATATCACAAAATCTTCTATGCTAGCAATTAAATATGCGCATACGAGTGCACGTTCAACAATTTGCGATAATAGCGACCACCAACATTCCGTTCGATAATCATGTAACATATGAGTAAGCAACCTATAATAAAATTCATAGACTATCAACAGAAGAGGTTAATGTTATTTAGACTTACGTTAGTGCTTTACTATGATCACCAGAGACATAATACTCATCAGCCATTTGAACGACAAGATGTCGCCGGGTGCGTGGACATTTATATGTTTTATATTGGGCCACTGCTAATCCATATAATCCAACAATGATACTTGAATGGTTCACCTTTCTTTCTAGGCATTGAAGAGCAAGAATACCATTATTTTCAATTTGAGGATCTGGTGGTTCAGAAGACACTTTTCCAGGCCGCCATGGCCGCTGACCGTAAAATTCCAACGTTTTCATACCAGCGAGAACATTGTTATTTGGACAACTCTCCGCATTCTATCAAACAAATCTTCTTAATTGATAATACAAGGAATTCAAAACAAATACTTACGGCGCATAGCTCTTGACAGCTCCTCTTTCTTTGATGAGCATAAGAAACCGCTTGCTGATAATATAACCCAGGATGCTGAGTTTGCACTGCAGGCAGACCCATTTTAACAGCTTCGTCAAAAATATCACCAAAAGTGCTAAACTGCTTTGAAAGCCACGCATAATGCTCAAATGCAAGTTCTTGGAAACCAAGACGCATTTTAAAACGTTCTGTATGCGCTTTAAATTGAGAAATCGCATCTCGTGGCAAATTTAAAATAAACATTAACCGACAAAGTTTATAGTTGATAAAACCAGCAATTGTTCGTATTTCATTCGCATTGGTGTCAACAATGCGAATTTCTAATAAATTATTATAAGCATGTGTATAATGCTTATGGGCAGCATGAATATCTTGTCTAAGTTCGTTAAGAAATCCCATTTTAAATTGATGCCTCACAAACAGAAATTGATGATTATTCTTATTCAAATGTTCCTTGTGTGCTTTAATATTTTTCACCTCTCCTTGGTAGTAGGTCTGAGCCAATTCATAAAAAGTATTTTCTAATCTTACGGCGTAACCTTGCAAATGGTCTCCATGAGGTAGAACAAAAAGATGTTTGGTATTTATTAAGCATTGAGCACACAATGTAGCAGCCCTTTCGGTTGTAACTACATCATCATTTGATGGGATTGGCGCTTTTGATTGCATTAAAACTAAAGCAAGTTTTGTGTTTCGACCTTCAAGTGCAATTCTAAAATGTATACAAAATAATTATGGTAGAAATATCCAATAAGAAAACAATACCTTAAAGATTGAATTCTATTTGTACAGTCTATAGTTTTCTCATTAAATTGAGGATCATTCCAGTCTAACTCGTAGAAAACCGCTATCATTGCAGGAATGCAATTTAAATGTTTACTCATCCAGTTCCTTTTGAGAATTCCTCTGGGAACATACCACTCATAGGAGCTTCTTTTAGGCTTCATAACAGGAAACGTATAAGAGCTATCAATATTCTTGTATTGAATTTGTACACCATCAATCCGTCGATTATTAACAAAACTATCCCAAACTAGTTTATGCATAACATTAGATTTAATATCCAAACCAGCCAATCCTATAAGTGGTTGTGGTTTTATGCACATCTCCAGCGGAAAATCAGCCGCTGGATCTTCTTGTATGTTCTGCATATTTGATGAAATCACTATTACCACTTAATTAAAAAACAAGTGCACATTATTCTGATATAATTTGTAAATTTAGAATTTATCTATTAAACATCCACCCACTAATATGACAACAGATCAGATGTTACCTCTAACCTCAATATTAAATATAGTAAGTGTCAAAGAAAACCGCTTGTAGCGCTGTTGTCAGTATAATTATTATTGGGACTCCTGGATCGCTTTACCGAAAACGTACTTTTTATACTAAAATATTATATTCTATTTGGATAGTTTGTGGTGGAAGTGATCTCTAAATACAATCATGGCTTTGGCAATGCAAAGAAAGGCAAACGTATGTAGAACTCAAGAATAAATCATAAAATAATTATTCTAACCTTAAAATATTGTTTACAGGTGCGTTTGCCCCCTGAAATCAATCGAATATTGTACATTCGCAATTTACCTTATAAAATTACTGCTGAAGAGATGTACGACATTTTTGGAAAGTACGGTGCTATTCGACAAATCCGTGTAGGAAACACACCTGATACGAGAGGAACTGCATTTGTTGTCTATGAGGATATATTTGATGCCAAGAATGCCTGTGACCATTTATCAGGTTTCAATGTTTGTAACAGATATTTGGTGGTTTTATACTACCAAGCAAGTAAAGCCTTTAAGAAAACTGACCTCGAAAAGAAACAAGAAGAAATAGATAAGATGAAGTCGAAGTATGGTATCCACACTGATGAATGAGGCGTAGTATTAATTTTTCTAATTTGTAAATAATTTAATATTAAATAATATTAACCTTATATGTATTCTCTATAGCTTCACGTTTTATATGAACCCCTGAAATATAATCCCGCACCATAGTTAAAATATGCGTTAAGGATTTAATTAATTAACACATCATACATTTTTTTGGTTTAATTTTCGTACAGAAATTGATAGAAATCAAACAATGCTTTGGTATACAAGTGGCAAATAAATGGCGACGCAATATTTCCATATTTGCTTGACATCAGCAAAGAAACATACATACGTCTCTATACACAATGGTTATTACAATTATATGAATAAGATTGTTAGTTGGAGCAAGCGCAGAAAAAATATAACATATTAAAACTTATTCAAAACAATATATCTAAACGTATAGTTAATCGGTAGATTTAATAAATGTTTTAGCGAGTATAATTACTGTTATAGCTTCATTAAATTACGTAACGGATATTACAGTATGTTCTTCACTTATAATTAGTATGTTCATTTAATTGGCTGAACAATAAAATATTAATTGGAAGAAATTTAAAAGATAACTCGACATCTAAGCAATAATCGATTGGTGTACGTATTCATCGATGAAATACAATATTAATATGAAGAGTTATAAAATGACAAAAGCGTTAAAATTACGAGTTATCAATAGATTATAATCGAATTATTAATAAGAATAAGTTGGATAAAACTTGTTAATATATCATTAATTCTACGAGTATATATAGCACACTTACGTTACATTTATTATGGCATTAATTATAATTTGAATATAATATTTGCATTACCAGAATGCAAAATGTCATAGTTTGAAAAACGTATCAATATGTATTCAAATCATATATAGCCATTGTTTTTGCATGATCATTGGACTGAGAATTAATTATTATACTTGACTAGTAAATTATGAAATATCGTGAAGGGAAAAGTTAGTGGCATTACGTGCATGCACTCTTAAAACGACTGCTACTCTTTCGTCTATTAGGAACTCGACTCACTCATTATCCATGCCTCTCGGTTATTCTATCGTTTTGATCTCATATTTCATCACATTTGTTATTATATTTATCATTCTGTATTCGATGCGTTCTGTATCTTCAAATCAAGTCATTTTTATCTGTTTGATGCAAATCGCCACGATAAATAAACGATAACTGACGTGAAATGTGTTCTACTACCTGTTTGAATTATTGCGGTATGTTGCTTATGTGAAATCATAGTATGTATAGTAATGCTTACGACAAGTTTGCTAGGTTTATACTTTCAATTTTCAAACACCTAAAGATATTAGCTACATTTATGTTAATTTACTGCTTGATTTCTCTACCAATTATATTATTTCCGTAAATTTGCAATGCTACGAAAGCAATTCATGGAATATTCAATGCCATTAGCAGTCGGTTAATTAGTTTATTAGGTTTGCATGTTGAACATCTATATAATTTTGAGTACGAGTCTAATAGCGTTGTAAAGTTTGTTCCATTTGTTGTTTAGTTGACTTTAAAATCAACAAGAATTCACATTTCCGCCAAAACTTCGGTTGCCATTATTTAGTAAATGTTTAGAAAAAATAGTATCAAAAAATGAGCGATTTTCATTTGTCTTATTATCAAAACATTTGGTCGAAATAAATTTTATTACGCACTAAACATAAATGCCCACATAACGCGAAATTGTTAACCTTCATCTTGGATATCAAACATATCTTTCTGTAAAATTCTTGCGCATTTTAAGTCAAGCTGCTGAGTTTATATATTGCAGCTACAATATAAATGATTCAGATTACATGAGTTTACTTATTTTGTTGAAACACCTACATAGAGTATAGTTTAACTTGTATAATTTCATATATGTTGACTTGTATAGAATTTGTTTTGTATTCTTGTGTATAACGCAGCAACACATTGATACCATTTGCAATGCAATGAAATTCTCGCTAAAAGTTACTCATACTTTATATATATTCAATATCATCAATTAATATTAGATACGTATAGATTAAATATTTATCGCATTAATAATTTTGCATCTAATTTCTTTGACGACATGTGCTTGAGGATCGCATTGATGCGTTCCAGAACACAGCCCTACTTTTGGGAAAACATAGTTTGCTATTGGAGTAGTTTTAATTACTTAGATTTACAGATATCAATTAAAATTACTTAGCGTAATTTTTTAAACTTTTTGTTCTCTCAGTTGCTGCTCCTATGTATGCTCGTTTATATTTGTATATAGTTATATAATAAGCTACGGCTCGCTACACGGATCGGTAGACACAACCTTTTTTCAATGAAATCAATCATTATAACTCAACCTACTAAACTTAAGTCCGAATGGCTACGCGGCGCATCATTTTCCAAACTCATAGAAACCGAACTACCGATCCTGAAGTTCGAACGTACAAATAATGTAGCAATTCAAATTTAAATTGCAGTTCCGGATATAGCGCCAAACTAATAAAAAAAGCTCAAACACTAGCACGCCATATTAAACTCACTCAACATTTACAAACAAATATAACAATATCAAACGATTTCTTAGCGATTACTTGAAGAACCTGATTTCATTTGTTTCGCGTAAGTATATTCTTTTAAATTAGCCTGCGCGGTGTAAGCTTGCATGTGTGTTAGTTTGATACTGTTTTTAGCTGCATTGGCTCATTGGCACCGTTGACCAAATTGGTTCTTTTGTCAATTATTTAAATGAAAAATTTACAAAATTCGCGAGAGACGAACATAACATAATAATTACAAAATTAATAAAATGAAAACACGATACAACCAAGTAAAATTAAGACATACAAACCTCAAAATATCACAAAGCACGTTTGAGCTGATTAACGCATATAAAAACTAAATCACCCAAAAGGTCATTGAATAAGTGTGCGCACGCCAAAACCGGATTAGTAAGCATCCTCGTAAAAATTCCGTAAATATCCTCATCGGTTGCTTGTTTTTATATTAGTTAATGCTCAAATTTGAATTTCTTCATAAGTAATGCAATTCGAAATATTTCACCCGCGTGGTAATACAACTCATTAATAAATCATTGAACATTACTTTTCAAAGGGTTATCAATTCAGTCTCACATGAAACCATTGATTCTAAAATGTTTCATTGCGGGAGAAATGTTTTCCGTTTGCATTGCCATGAGTGATTGATCCGTATTATTAGAAATGAAAGATACGAACTAAATCAAGTGATGTTATTGAGCGTGTCGGGAAATTCAAGATGTTGGTGATTTGTCTGCGCCGACACCTTCACGCGTTGCTACTCCTCGACGGCCTTACAAATTACACTGCCATAGTATCGTAGGCTGTGAGTCCGCTGTTGGTTTGCCCTGGGATTTCGTTTCTAGAAAAACAACCACAACAACACCACACATTAGCACGTACACGGCACCCACAAACAACTTTGTTTAAGACTACACATAAAAAGCGGTTCATGCTGGAGGGTTACTAACTACAGTTAGTAGCAAATGGTATTCGAACACAAAACATAACAAGTGCAAAAATAAAACTTATAATGTTGTGCCAGTATCTTTCAACTTTTCAAACTTACGCTTTCCTGTTTGAGAGGAAGGATTTCACATGAAAATACATAATTATTAATGACTTGTCTCATAATGAACGTAACACCAGATGATGAATTAATTAAAATTTTGATTATTATTCTAAATCTGTGTTCGTTGATTGCAGTTAAACAATGTTTAATGAGTTAGTGATTATTTTACAAAATAGACATGTTAATATGAATGAGCACCATTAATAATAGCTCATATATTTTATGTTGACAATTACCTCTCAATCAGTTTTCTCATCTCCTCGTGGTTCATGCCATCCTTAGCACTATTTCTCATTACTGAAACAAATCACACTTACTACCACGCTCACCAGACACATTGGGGTACAAACAGTTGTATAACAATTTTTCACCGTGCCGTAGTCACTCTTTGAAGAATTAATCACAGTCAGTAATGATGGGCGCATGCAATTATTTACGATTTTCAATGTTACAACAAAAACACACATATTTTCACCACATGCGGCAATGAAATGAAATGTTTCTCAATGTGTATGCAAATAAAGTGTAAAATCTGTTTCTAATTTCGCAACGCAATCTTAAAAACCTGCAATAACTTAGATAACTTACCCTCTTCCTTTTCTGTAAGCAAAACGAAACGAATAGATAAGATAAGCAAACTAAACCGCAACTAACCAAATTGTATTTGAAAATAACCGAAATTACTTTGATTTGTATAGTGAATTGATTGTTTTATGATGTTGTATGTGTGTTGATGACACAATTAGTTTTATAAAAAGTAATCACTTACCCCCGTAGGTGCGGCTGTTGATTAACTGATCACGATCGCATTCCGCCTCAGAGATTTCATTACTATCCTTCGAGTCATTAGGATCATGGTTGCGCGGTGGCGGTGGTGGAGGTTCCGGGCTGCCAGCAGTTGGTTGAAGGCGAAGAGATCCCAATGATCGGCGTCCAATTGACCCACGGCTACCATACTGATCGTAAGGATTTCCATATCCACAATATTGACTTCCGTACTGTTCGTCTTCCGGTGCGCAGTTTGCGGGGTCATCATATTCGGGTCCAGGAGAGTAGATGCTACCGTTACCTATAAGTAATGTTTAGCCATAACACTTATTCACTACTTGCTCTCCAAAAGATTCAGATTATAAGTTCTAATAATCGAAATAGTAATAGTTTAAGAATAGTAATTCAACTTTAACTTATCGCAATTTTCAAATGATATAGTATACCATAAACAACAAAATTAGATGGGGTAGGTATTTTAAATCAATTTAAAGTTTTCTACACTAATAGAGCGAAAGGAAATCCAACATTTAAATTTCTAAGACAATTTCTTACTTTCTTCCACCACGTTACGCATTTTCTGTGATTTAGTTTTAATATAGTTTGATTGTGAATGAATGAATGATAGCCCTAGTATGTATCGAAATGTACAGATTTGCACGCGATGTATGAGTTCACGTAATATTTTTTTACGAATTCTAATGAATGATTGGTAAATGAGGTGTTGATGAAAAGTATGATACGTACACTGGCTGTAGTACTGACTACCTTGAGAGCCGACTCTGTCATAGCGTCGGTTCTGGCGGGGCATTGACTGAGAGCCGGCACGAGAATGAGCCTGATGCGGAGTTCCCATTCCAGATGGTCCCATTGTTCCTGCGTGCGGATGTGGAAAAGTTTGGAATTGCATTGCCTTGGTAGGGTCCATTTCTTCGCGGAATCCGAGCAAGTGGAACGTTGCGTATGGGCAGATTTCGTCATCCATGCCTAGGAAAAATTTCCACTGTATTTTCGAACAGAAAAAAATTATACCCTAACTACAAACCACTTAAAAGCCATTCGTGACTAAAAGATGAGTTAAGCACAAAATCTAACAAGGAAGTCAACCACATGCGTACCTACGTACTTACAGAAGTAATTTCATTCAAGTTGAAATACCAGGAAGAGATAATTACACACCATAATAAAGAATCTCAATGTTTGAAATGTTAATAGATTTTCTCAATTCTTAATCAGGATTGAATTCATTACGTATTAGATGACTAATTATTTCGAGTATACATACATTCAAGAGGCATTCAATGCTGATTATGTTTAATGTCAAATGTTGTTAGTTATAAGCGCTAGTGAGTGTACTTAGTGAAAGAGTTTTACCTCTGTGAGTGTGAATAGTGTCATTAGATCCCCTACGACTGCATAGTTCTTCATAGAGATGTCTTCGTGGATCCCAAGTAGCGTGCGCACGATAATGGGCTCCTAATACACAAGTATAACGTAAAATAACCAAACTTACAGAAATTTCGCAGTCCTTGGATCATCCTTGCTCTACAGCGTACTTTCCAATTAAGTTTATATATTGTTTGATACAAAAGAGGATACTTAGATTTATAATAGAGGGTAAACGTGAATAAGAAATAAATTGAATACTAAAAGCATGCAGCGCTGAAATGAGCTTAGATGGAAGCCTGGACTCTTACTTATGGTACCTCGCTTGATCCTGTCACATGTGTTATAGTTTGAGCCGGGTACAGGCGGTAATTTTCTGTTTGGAGGAGCAATGTATCCCAATTCATCACGGAGATCTGGGCGCCTCTTGTCCAAAGTACCAACAGCATTTACTGATTGATTGTAGACAACATCGTCTAAAAAATTAAACCATTATGATGAAATTAAATCTCACCATTAAAATTCAATTAAGAAAGTTAGTATCTACACAAAACATACAATCGCTCGTTAAACGTGTTTGAGTAGGTCCGTGCGCACGTCGTGAAACAGCCACGCAAATAACGATGATCCCAACTGCGACAACAATCGCTGTTGCGGCTACTGGTACAGCAATATTAAGATCAACCCAATCAGGCAACCATGGTAGGAGCATCCTGGTACCGAATACCTCACGTACGGGCGCAATAGTACCTAGAAAGATAAAGAAAGAAAAAATGTGCAAGATTACCTTTTTGGTAGTTGCTTTTGCCACGCAACACGCAAATGACGATAATAGCAACTATAATGACTAAAACGGCGGCTACCACAGGGACAACGAGATTGAGATTAGCCAGGATTATTTGGAGTGTGTCTTCTTTGGGGATCTCACGGGCCGGAGCAATAGTAGCTGTAAATAATCACAACATATCATTGTGGGTGTGTGTGTTGAGCTTGTTGAGTTTGTGATAATGGACCACTTGCAGTTACTATTGTTCCGTATTGTGCAAGTGGACTGTTGGGAAGACACACAGCGTGCGAGAAAGCGTACTTACCACCAGTGGCGGTCAAAGTTGCAAATTCATATTCAGCGACGTTAAATCCAGCGCTGTTGTGAGCCGTTACACGCAAGTGGTACCAAGTTGCAGCATCTAAGCCCAAAACAACAAAGTTTCCGGTAACTTTAACATTGTTTGATACTTGAATCCAATCTGGGCTTGTCCTAAAATGTGAAATAATAAATATGTTGTTTAAACATTTATTTTATAAATATTACTTCTTTTTGTGTTCCACAACAAAGTTAAGCATAGGACAACCACCATCAGACCATTCATTCAGATGAAGAGTGATACTGTTCGATGAAACTTCAATAAACTTATCTGCACTAGGGATGATTGGTTTTTCCCCACGGGTACGCGTATTCAAGTTGTCGGATGGATCACCGCTACCAATGCTGTTATAAGCGGTAACGTAAACCTGATAGCGTGTTCCGCAAACCAATTTTTCCAAGACATATTTATCAATGTTATTTGCAACTTGCAAAGTAGCCCATTCACCAAATTCGGGTTTGTAATGTACTGTGTATCCATGGATTGGTTCAATGTCCGAAGAATCAGGTTTAAGTTTAATGGTCAAAGAGTTAGTGGTAGTTGAAGTTAGGCTCACCTAAATAACAATACTTTATAATACAAAAGAATATCTCAATTAAATTTATGCTTACATGTGGTGCATGAGGAGGTGAATTTATGATCAATTTGTGTGTAATAGAATCATTCCCAAACATATTGTTAACTTTGCATATGTATTCACCAGCATCATCTCGGTTAACGTCACGAATGAATAGTGATCCATCAGGTTGTTGCCTAATGCGATCATTTGTATTGATATCAGATCCCTTGATCCTCCATTTAACTTCAGGTTGGGGTACACCCACTGCTAGACATGGTAGTGTAACATCTTCCTTATAAGTTGACGTAAAAGTATCATCAAAAGAAGCAATTTTAGCCGGAACTGGAATAATTAATCGTAAATATCTACAAATGATAAAGAAAAATGATAAAATGTTAATTACCTTTGGTACTGGGAGAAACAGTCACAGTTTCTGAGGGTTGACCTTCCCCAATATTAGTAGAAGCAGTAACCCAGAATTCGTATTTGAGTTTACTGTCTAAATCTTTAGCCTGAAAGCTCAAATTTTGGTTCTTCATGTTTGGTACAACTTTGTGGGAACGTGGTTTGGCATCAGTTGAAGTTCCTTCGCCATCGGGAGCCTCTCGTACGTAAACGGAATATTGTTCAACAATACCATTAGGCTCAGTTGGTGGTTTCCAACTAACAAGAATAGAATTGTCGGACATAACGAGTGCCTTTACTGAAACTGGAGCTTCTGGTACTGTAATATTATAACATTTGTTAATATTTTAAGTAAAATTATTTTTAAATAATGTTACCATCTTGTTCTGTCTGGCAATGAATAGGAGAACTGCGAACACCATCACCTCCGGAGGTATATGCCAAAACTTGCATGCTGTAGTTGGTGTATTTCTTTAAACCATGCAAGATGGTTTCACTAGAGGCGGTAATTTTGGTATCCTTAGTATTTTCGTCAAACCATGAGTCAGATGGTCCATAAATTACTTTGTACCCCTTGATAACGCCATTGGCAGCAGTCAACGATGGAGAAACCCATGTTACCCTGATAGTTTGTGCAGTCAAAGTAGTACAGGTTGTATCTACTGGTGGTTGTTCTGGAGCACCTTCGGCAGTGTAAGCTTTAACATCTTCAGAGATTGGTCCCTTTCCTACTTTGTTGAATGCTTGAACCACAATTGAATACTGTGTGTATGTTTTAAGGTTGTTGATCTGCAAATGATGTTCCTTTCCTTCCTCGCGACTGAACTCGACAGTTTCAAAGAAATAGGGTTTGTCGCTTGATGCAAGTTTATATCCAACATAATAGCCCAGAATTTCGCCATTCCAATCTGTGCGTGGTGGTGGTTTCCAGAAAACTTTTAACATGTGCTGTTCAGGAGCTTCAACGCGGATTGATGATGGTGGGCCACTTGGAGCCTCTTCAGCAGTGATAATAGTAACTGTATCAGATGGGTCAGAGCTTCCAATTTCGTTTTCAGCAACAATACGAATATGATATGTCGTAGCTGGTTTAAGCGTAAATACGCCAGCTTCCGTTTGGTCACCAGGCACCAAAACGCGTTCCATCATGCCATGTTCCCAACTAGACTTGCTTGGCTTGTACTCAATCATATACTTCTTGATAGCGGAATTACCGTCGTAAGGAGCGACCCAAGATAATTGTACAGAGCGGCCAGATTTATCTAAGACCTTAAGATCATAAGGTACTTCGGGTACTTCTTGAACAATCATTTTAATGCTCGTATCGTCGCTACCAAAAGCATTTGTGGCAACGCATGTAAAGACAGCTGAGTCGGAGCGCTCTGTACGCTTGATGCTCAGATCAGATAAGACACCAGTCGGTAATATTTCTTCGCGGATTGTGTAACGAGAATCGCCTTTAGGTTCAAGACGCTTGTTGTTGATGTTCCATAAGATACCAATAGGTTTTTCACCTTTAGCTTCACATTGCAACACAGCTGGGTCTCCGCGACGTGATGTCTGATTACGTTCCTTGATTTCAAACTGAGGCGGCGCTGAACAAATATAAATATATTTTTAAATAGATAAAATGTACTTTACAGTATAATTGTTATATACCTTGTACTCCAATTAGCACGACAGCAGATAATCCAGAACCAATTCCATTAACAGCTTCACATAAATAATACCCTTCATTGGTCTTTTGGATATTGTTGATCATTAAAGTACCATCTTCAACTTTAATATCTGGATTATTTGGTTTTAAGTCTTTGTAATCGCCAGGAGTTTCGCCTAAATACAAAAGAAATATAAGAAGAAAAGTTTCTACAAGTTAGAAAATATCATTACCAGTAGCCTTTTTCCACGTAACAGTCGGCTTGGGAAAACCATCGGCTTTGCATTCGACTGCTGCATCAGAGCCCTGAGCAAACGCTTTGTCAGTTGGCTCAAGAATCCACCTCGGTGGTACTGAAATGTTTCGCTTATTAGTATTTAAACTTCCAAACCGGGTGAAGATGTTTCTTGGCAATTGAACATCTTCGGTCACTTACATGCAAATTTTGAAATGAGGCATGCATTATCGATTGATTGATTGTTAAGTTAGTTCCATGCAAACTCAAAAAAAAAGTGGGATAACTAAAAGTTAAAAATTAAAAGAAGTACATGCAATTAGTTATTATATTACTAAAAAACAAAAATGAAAAGTGAGGGTTAAATGGTTCACATCCCTATATCTCAGTCAATAATGAAATGCAGGATGCAGGAATAATGCATGGATGGCTTGACTGAGATATTTTTAAGATGAAGCTAATTGTCCCTAAACCACATAGACTAGAAACTTGCCGTTTCTTTTCTTAGATCCACACACATACAGACATTCAGAGATTATGCAGATTGTGCAGAGACAATTTGATTGCGGATTATTATGATGAAACCAACAAACGAGATTAGATGAAGATTATTTGATGCGAATGGCATAAACAGCATTGCGTTGTGCAGATTTTTAAGAATGGACAACGATGGAGATACCGTGTACGGCGAGCGTTTGCGTCTGATGAACAGCACCAAGTTTGTTACGTGCCACGCATGTGTAATTGCCAGCATGTTGAATCTGGACGTCGTCGATGACCAATAAACTACCCATTTTACCAACACTGTAAACATGAACAAAACCGTCCGTTTGCTCCAATTTTCGTCCTTGAAACTTCCAAGAAATTCTTAAAGGGGTGTCCCCTTCAGATACAACGCAAGTCACTTGTAAGACCTGTCCCATACGAGTCGGAGGTATAGTGAAGGGCACAATACGTGGAAATACTACCAAAGAAAGAAACAAAACGGAAATAATGAGTTTGTACTAACACTAACCGTAGACTATTAGCTCTGCAGTATACAAGGACACGCCAACACCATTGCTACCTAAGCACGTGTAATTTCCGGCATGCTCATAATTCACCGACTCGATTGTTAAAGAGCTACTGCGCCTTCCAACCGCAGTTACCAGAATGTTTCTTAATTGCATATCAATTGGTTTCCCGTTAAACAGCCATGATATGTTAATAGGAAGGTCTCCTTGAGGTACGCTACATTGAACTGTGGTGTATTGTCCTGTTTCAGCGGGTGCGTCTTCAAATTCAAAAGGACTGATTCGAGGTAGAACTGTGCAGGATAATATAAAATAAAACTATTAATTGAGTCATAAAGTACCGTTCACTTGTAGCTCGGCTGTGTACATAATTTCCCCGGCTTGATTACGTGCGCGACAGGAAACATTGCCAGCGTGCGCATGCGACACTGCTTCGATAGTTAAAAGAGAACTACGACGTCCCATCGACGCTGTAGATACTTCGGGATAATTGGATAAAGTGTCACCGTTTAGTGTCCATTCGATGTTAATTGGCAAATCGCCCTCAGCAGCAAGACAAACTACTTGAACGTACTGTCCTTCGTGCAGAGGATTATCCTCGAAGACAAAAGGAGTAATTCTTGGCGGAACTTTAATACAAACAGAAGCATTTTAAAATCCGCGTTGCTAAACTTTCTATAAAAACCTTGAAATTCATAGGAAAGTTTGTTTTGGATAACGTGCGTTATGTATGACTAATTAAAAATATATACTTAAATAATTTTCAAGTACCAATCACGGTCAATTCAGCGGTAACGCTTGCTAATCCTGCACGGTTATGTGCTAAGCAAGTGTAATTTCCTGCATGGTATTCATTGAGTGAATCAATGCTAAGTACAGAAGTCTTTTTTCCAAACAAGCCTATGCGAATATCATTGCTTTCGGGTAAAGGTACCCCATTATGGTACCAAGCAAATCCCACTGGAAGATCACCTGCTGACACACTACACTGAACTGTCGTTGATTCTCCCAAGAAAGCCGGATCATCACCGAAGGAAAATGGCAGGAGTTTTGGCAAAACTATAAATAATAGAGTGCGTTTATAGGTGTACCGTTCACATGAAGAGTGGCTGAATGAACAGCATTTCCAGCACTGTTAGAAGCTTCACAAATGTATTCTCCGGCGTGCATTGCCTGTACGTTTTCAATGGATAGTTGGCTGTTGCGCTTATTTGTTTGAAAGATTACAATCCCATCCCATTTGTCTATGGGCCTCTTGTTCAAATGCCACGTTATATTTATAGGCAGGTCTCCTTTGTTGACAAAACAATTGACAGAAACTACGTCGCCGGAATTAATTGGATCTTCGCCAAAGTCAAACACATGGATTTGTGGTTGCACTAATAAAAATATTTAGGAACAAAATTAATTCAAGGTTCCAAACCAAGTTTTAAAAACACTACAAATACATCTAAGAATGCAGTTCTTCTAAAAGGCAATTACCCTTCACTAATAGATAAGCTGAATAATTAAAACTTCCAGCTTTGTTAGTCGCAATGCAAGAATATTCTCCAGAATGTTCTTCTTGCACTGATTCAATGTTTATTTGACTTGTGCGTTTTGTGTTTCGAAAAATTTGAATTCCATGAATATTATCAATGCTTTTTCGATTCAAAGTCCAGCTAATATCTAAAGGAAAATCTCCCTTACTGACAGCACAAGTGGCTGTAACCATATCTCCAGAATTAATACTCTCCTCGCCAAAATCAAAAGGTAAGATTTGAGGTGGAACTGCAACCAGGATAAGAAAATAAGTACAACGAACGAAAGCAATTACCGTTGACGAAAAGTGTCGCTGAGTGCGTGACTGCTCCAGCACGGTTTTCCGACTTGCAAGTAAAGTTTCCGGAAAGCTCAGCATGCACGGAAGATATCGTTAGAATATTTGTACGCCCGCCAAACGGCGTCAGCGAAATGGCTTCGTCAGCAACTGGTAACCCGTTGAAAAGCCACGTAATGTTCACTGGCAAGTCACCTTTGCTCACATAACAATTCAACTGCACGCTGTCGCCAGTATTGGCTTCTCCCTCAAAGTCAAACGGAATTATATGAGGTTCAACTGGAAGAACGGTGAACAGAAAATCAATAAAAGAGAAATGGAACAAACAAAATATATCCATATAACCAACGAGTACCGTTGACGTGCAAGAAAACGTTGTAAGTAGTTCTTCCTGCAGTGTTTTCAGCGTTGCAACTGTACTCTCCTCCATGAATGGCATCAATGTAGTCGATATTCAAATAGCTACGACGTAACCCGACTAAATTCACAATCACACCAGCAACGGTATCAACCGGCTGTCCATTCAACGTCCAGAAAATTCTCAGTGGAAGATCCCCTTTGCTCACAGTACAAATGAGCGATACCATATCGCCAGTATTAAACTGCTCAGCGCCGAGTTCAATAGGAACAATTTGTGGTGGAACTGAAATAATTGTGCCACATACAGAACAAGAAATAAAAATTACCATTGACATGCAACTCCGATGAGTAGCTGGTGACCCCGGCCGGATTTCGTGCATTGCAGGAGTACAATCCTGCATGCACAGCATCAACACTTTCAATGCTCAGATAACTTGCACGCTTTCCTATTAAACTCATTGAAACTCCACTGAAAGTATCAACGGGTTTGTCATTCAGCGTCCAGTATATCTCGATAGGAAAATCCCCTTTATTAACAGTGCAAGTGGCAGACACCATGTCGCCAGTGTTGACCTTCTCTTCGAATTCAAAGGGAACGATTTGAGGTGGAACTGACAAACAAAACGAAAATAAAAACAGCGTCCATCATGTGAAAAATTACCGTTGACATTCAGACTTGCTGAATAAGAATCATTTCCGGCGAGGTTCTGTGCATGGCACGTGTAAATGCCAGCGTGAATGGCGAGCAGAGACTCAACGCTGAGATAGCTGCCGCGTTTGCCAACCAAACTAACAATGATACCCTGAATATCGCTGATTGGATTATTGTTCAAAAACCAAGAGATGGTTAAGGGTAAATCCCCTTTGTTCACGTTACACGATGTGGAAATCGCATCCCCAGTATTAACCTCTTCGCCGAATTCAAAAGGAAAGATTTGTGGTGGTACTTTTAGATCAACCAAAGAAAATTTAAAAACATGTTAGCAAAAACCATTATACCATTGACATGTAGATATGCATTGGAATGCGATTGTCCTGCCCTATTAGAAGCAATGCAAGAATAATTCCCAACATGGTTCGCATCGACATAATCAATGCTCAAAGTGCTCAACTTTTTAGTAACTTGATTGATTTTAATCCCAAAATAGTTGGTGATTTCTTTGTTGTTCAGCGTCCAAGTGATATTTATTGGTAGATCTCCTTTGCTAATTGAGCACGTAAGAGAAGTAGAATCCCCGGAGTTAATTGGCTCTTCGCCGAAGTCAAAAGGGAGTATTTGTGGGAGAACTGGCAAAATATAAATAACATTCCATGAATACATGCAATTCACCAGAAAGTACCATTAACACGTAGGAATGTCGAATAGCTCGAAATGTCTGCCTTGTTCTTCGCCAAGCAAGAATACTCGCCCACGTGGCCGGCGTGCACTGAATCAATACTCAGCGTGCTGATCTTCCTGCTGACTTGTGTGATACGCACACCATCGTCTTCATTCACGCTGCGATTGTTGTGCAGCCAAGTGATAGCAACAGGTAGATCACCCTTGCTCACTGTGCACATGGCGGACGTTACATCACCGGAATTAATCGCCTCCTCGCCAAAGTCAAAAGGAACGATTTGTGGGAGCACTGCATGCAAAGGTCAAACGGAAATATAACACCCTTAGCTACTAAATCAGTACCATTCACGTGTAAATAAGTGGAATATCTAGTCGTTCCTGCACGATTCGTAGCAATGCACGTATACTCTCCAATATTGTGTGCTTGCACGGAATCTATGCTCAAGGTGCTAATTTTCTTATTAACCTGGGTGATAGACACACCATATAGGTCATTGATAGTTTCATTGTTATGCTGCCAGGAGATTGTTACTGGCATGTCACCTTTACTTATAGAGCACATGACAGATGTGAGGTCGCCAGAATTTATATCATCATCGCCAAAGTCAAAGGGAACGATTTGTGGTAGAACTAAGGAAAGAAGAACCATTTAGTCATGCAATCACAACAAACACTATACCATTAACGTGGAGGTATGCCGATGACCTTGTAGTTCCTGCTTTATTTTTAGCAAGACAGGAATACTCCCCTATTTGCTCAGCATACACCGAGTCGATGCTCATTGTACTTAACTTTTTGTTGACTCTACTGATTGATATACCAGTGGACTCATCAATAGTTTTGTTATTGAAAAGCCATAGAATTTTAACAGGCAAGTCTCCTTTGCTGATAGAACAAGTCAAAGATACAGATTCCCCGGAATTTATCGGTTCTTCGCCGAAATCAAAAGGGTGGATTTGTGGAAGAACTAAATATTTAAGCAATCTATTAGAAAACGCACACAAATTTACCATTCACATGTAAAAATGACGAATAACGAGCAGTTCCTGCCTTGTTGGTAGCCATACAAGTATATTCTCCAATGTGATGAGCTTGCACGGAGTCAATTTCTAAACTGCTATACTTTTTCGAAGCTTGTCGAGCCAAAATGCCTTCATTTTCTCTTATCGTTTCATTATTGTACAACCACAAAATTGTCACAGGGAGATCTCCCTTGCTAATCGAACACATCATTGAGACTGATTCACCGGAATTGATGGGTTCTTCACCAAAGTCAAAAGGATGTATTTGAGGTAAAACTAAATATAAAAAGTATGGTATAAGATTTGAAGACACACTGTACCATTAACATGTAAATACGCAGAATATCTTGCAGTTCCTGCCTTGTTCCT
This sequence comes from Aleochara bilineata, assembly GCA_003054995.1. Classification (NCBI taxonomy): domain Eukaryota; kingdom Metazoa; phylum Arthropoda; class Insecta; order Coleoptera; family Staphylinidae; genus Aleochara; species Aleochara bilineata. Next base: position 81,061 of record NBZA01000805.1, read on the forward strand.
AGCTAAACATGTGTATTCGCCTATATTATGTGCGTCGACATTATCAATTGTTAACGTGCTGACTTTCTTCCCAACTTTTGTAGCTGTGACTCCATCGGCTTCATTGATAGTTACATTGTTATACAACCAAGATATATCGACTGGTAGGTCTCCTTTACTTATAGAACAAGTAAGAGACAGCGATTCGCCTGAATTGATAGACTCTTCTCCGAAATCAAAAGGGTGGATTTGTGGAAGAACTAAATATACAAACAATCTATTAATGCATAGAAATATACCATTCACATGTAAAAATGCAGAATATCGTGCCGTTCCTGCTTGGTTGGTAGCCAAACAAGTATATTCTCCAATATGATGGGCTTGAACGGATTCAATTTCTAAATGGCTAGATTTACGTGAAACCTGCTTAGCCATCACACCATCCAGAAACTTAATCGTCACGTTATTATACAACCACTCAATAGTCAACGGCAAGTCACCCTTGGTGATCGAACACGTCAAGGAAACCAATTCCCCAGAATTTATTGGTTCTTCGCCGAAATAAAAAAGATGTATTTGTGGTAAAACTAAAGTTAAAAGTAAGATATAAGACTTGAAGACACACTGTACCATTAACATGTAAATACGCAGAATATCTCGTAGTCCCTGCTTTGTTCCTAGCTAAACATGTATATTCGCCGATATTATGCGCATCCACACTATCAATAGTTAACATGCTGGCCTTCTTCCCAACTTTTGTAGCTGTAACTCCGTCAGCTTCATTGATAGTTACATTATTATACAACCAAGATATATCGACTGGCAGATCTCCTTTGCTTATAGAACAAGTAAGAGACAGCGATTCGCCTGAATTGATAGATTCTTCGCCGAAGTCAAAAGGGTGGATTTGAGGAAGAACTAAATGTGCAAAAACATTCTCACGTTAATAAAAATTCAATACCATTGACATGTAAAAAGGCTGAATATCGTGCGGTTCCTGCTTGATTTGTGGCCAAGCAGGTGTATTCACCGATATGATGTGCTTGGACAGAGTCAATCTCTAAAGTGCTGCTCTTTTTTGACACTTGTCTCCCTTCAATGCCGTCATCTTCGCGCAACGTTTCATTATTGTACAACCACAAAATTGTCACCGGCAAATCTCCTTTCGTTATCGTACACATAATCGAAATCGAGTCTCCAGAGTTGATTGATTCCTCTCCAAAGTCAAAAGGATGAATTTGTGGCAACACTAATATGTGATAAATATGTAAAAGGGTATGAATTTCAATGATTGGATTGTGATAAAAATATTAGAAGTAGCAAGCATAAACACAATTTGGTTGTAGAAATACCATTAACATGTAGATATGTGGAATAACTGGTAGTTCCTGCACGATTCTTGGCAACACAAGTATATTCACCAATATTGTGCGCCTGTGCTGAATCAATTTCCAAAGTGCTCATCTTTTTCGAGACTTGTGTTGTTACAATACCAAAGACTCTTTCGACAGTTACATTATTATAAAGCCATGAGATATTCACAGGTAGATCTCCCTTGCTTATGGAACAAGTTAGCGAAACACTCTCCCCGGAGTAAACAGACTCCTCGCCAAAGTTGAAAGGGTGAATTTGGGGCAAAACTGGTTGGAATTTAAATAAAATCACTTAGAAAATATAAAGATAGATACCATTTACATGTAAATAAGCTGAATGAGTAGTCAATCCCGCTTTATTAGTGGCCACGCAAGTGTATTCGCCAATATTATGCGCGTGCACCGAATCAATCTCCAAATTGCTGATTTTCTTTGATGCTTGTCTCGCCAACACCCCGTCCGTCTCGTCAATCGTTCGATTATTGTACAGCCACGATATTGTGACAGGCAGATCTCCCTTGCTTATAGAGCATGTCAAAGAAACACTTTCTCCAGCGTATATCGAATCATCCCCGAAATCAAATGGATGAATTTGAGGAAGAACTGCGAAGTCAGTCAGAATCAATAAGAAAGCGACAAAGATTCTAGTACAACCACAAACCAGTTTCAAGAATAAAGGACGTAAAAGGGAGGTAATAATGTATTTTATAAAACCCTATGAGTATCTAAAATATTGTGTGTATAACGCAATACCATTAACATGTAAATACGCTGAAAGTCTTGAAGATCCTGCCTTATTCGTTGCCATACAGGTATATTCACCAATATGGTGTGCTTGTACAGAATCAATCTCCAAAGTGCTGGTTTTCCTTGAGACTTGCTTCGCCATCACACCATCCAGCAAGCCAATTGATTCATTGTTGTACAACCACGAAATTCTCAAAGGCAAATCTCCCTTTGTGATCGAACACATAAGTGAGACCAATTCCCCAGAGTTAATAGGCTCTTCGCCAAAGTCAAAAGGATGGATTTGTGGTAAAACTAAAGATATTACACACGCATTACAAACCGTTCAAAATATGTACCATTCACATGTAAATATGCAGAGTATCTTGTAGTTCCAGCTTCATTGGTGGCAACGCAAGTGAATTCGCCAATGTGCAGTTCATGCACGTACTCGATAGTGAGAGCACTTAATTTCTTCGTTTTCATTATGGTAATACCATCGTCGGTTCTAAGTGTTCTATTATTATGAAGCCAAGAAATCTTTACTGGCATATCACCCTTGTTAATCGAGCACATAATGGAAGTCGAATCTCCAGAATTAATCGGTTCCTCTCCAAAGTCAAACGGAAGGATTTGCGGTAGGACTAATGGAAAATGCAGGCATATAATTACTACTAATATCTATACCATTCACGTGCAGATATGTCGAGTATCCAGTGCTTCCAGCTTTGTTTCTTGCGAGACAAGTATACTCCCCAATATTATGAGCATCGACTGAATCAATACTCAACGTGCTTATCTTCTTATTGACTTTCGTTAATGATATGCCATCAGCTTCATCAATTGATCTATTATTATGGAGCCACTTGATGATTACAGGCAGATCTCCCTTGCTCACCGTACACGTTAACGATGCTACATCGCCGGAATTAATTGGATCATCGCCGAAGTCAAAAGGAACAATTTGTGGGAGAACTGGCCAAAGAAAAACCATGCAAGGACTAAGTTTCATGTACCATTCACATGTAAGTAAGTTGAATAACTCGACGTTCCAGCTCGGTTGGCAGCCACGCATGAATATTCACCTATGTGGTATGCCTGCACCGACTCAATACTCAACGTGCTCAATTTCCTATTCACTTGACTGACTGATATGCCATCCGCTTCGTTGATCGTCTTATTATTGTGTAACCAACTTATTTTCACTGGCAAGTCTCCTTTACTCACAGTGCACATTAAAGAAGTCATATCCCCAGAATTTATTTCATCTTCGCCGAAATCAAATGGGACTATTTGCGGTAACACTATACGTTTGCAATAGATATAAATACATATAAATAATCTAGACCTCCAGTTGGAAAAAAACCGTAGCAAGGCCAATATTTCATCAGTAAATCGTCAATAAATATTACTAAGTCGTCAAATCTTGCGAATAGAATGGTGGAGAGATGGGGGAAATTCAAAATGAAATAATGTAAAACTAGTAATAGTTGCAAAGGTCTGTACCAGTTACATGTAGCATTGTTGAATATTTAGCAGTTCCTGCAGGATTCGTAGCCAGACACGTGTATTCGCCAGCATGATGCGCTTGCACATTATCGATAGTCAACGTGCTGACTTTCCTATTGGCTCGATTCGTTGTTATGCCTTCTGTTTGATCAACAGGTTGGTTTTCGCGCAGCCATGTGATAGTTATAGGCAAGTCTCCCTTGCTAATCGCGCAATTCACCGATGTCAATTCCCCAGAGTTAATGGGTTGCTCGCCAAAGTCAAACGGGAGAATTTGTGGAACCACTTAGAGGATAAAACCAAATCCACACACACATTAAGAGAAATTTCATCACATTCAGAAGAGTTTAGGTAAGTATATAGGTAGAAGGTTTAAAACAATAGAGAATCAATCATAAGTGAAATATCTGTATGTACCATTAACATGGAGGTATGTAGAATAACTCGTGGTTCCTGCTTTGTTCCTAGCCAAACAAGTATACTCTCCAGCATGAATATGATGGACATTTTCAATAATCAAACTGCCAACTTTGTTACCAATCTTACTGATAACTATCCCTTCATTCATCCTTATAGTTTCATTCTTATGTAACCACGTTATATCTATCGGCAGATCGCCTTTACTTATCGAGCACGTCAAAGAGGTAGAGTCACCAGAGTTGATCGGTTCTTCGCCGAAGTCAAAGGGCAAGATTAAGGGTGCAACTGGTAATAAAATAAAACATCTATAAAAGAACAATAAACATTACCATTAACGTGTAAAACTGCTGAATACCGTGCGGCTCCTGCATCGTTCTTAGCCAAACACACAAACTCGCCGGAATGCTCCGCATTGACTGTTTCAATACTCAGCATTGATATGCGCTTATTCATTCGCATGACTGATATGCCAAAGCTGTTTTCAATAAGTTTGTCGTTATGCATCCAGAAAATATCGATAGGTAAGTCACCATTACTGATAGAACACGTGAGACTTGTAGATTCTCCAGAATTAAGAACATCCTTTCCGAAATCAAAGGGTAGTATTTGTGGTGGGACTGATAATAAAAATTAACGGAAATAATTTTCTAGTATCAAAAAACTACTAAGAAATTGTTATAAACGTGTACCATTCACATGTAAATACGTTGAATAGGTCGATGTTCCGGCCTTGTTGGACGCTAAACATTTATATTCTCCAGCATGAACAGCCTGGACGTTATCAATGATTAAGTTGGCAACCTTTTTGCTAACTTTGTTAGTCACAACACCCTCGTTAAGAGACTCAACACTTCGGTTGTTATGTAACCATAAAATATCGATAGGCAAATCCCCTTTACTTATTGAGCAAGTCAACGATGTAGAATCTCCAGAATTAATTGGTTCTTCTCCGAAATCAAAGGGTAAGATTAAGGGTGCAACTGGTTACAAAAAAAATAAAAAACTTAAGATTACTAAAATGTTACTACCATTGACATGTAAACTTGACGAATGTCTCGCAGAACCTGCATCATTCTTAGCTAAACAGGTAAATTCTCCGGTGTGTTCAGCATTGATGGGATCGATGGACAATGTAGAAATCTTTTTATTCATGCGCATGATTGTTATCCCAAAATCATTGTCAATAACTTTATCATTATGCAACCAGAATATTTCAATAGGAAGATCGCCCTTATTGATCGAACAAGTCAAACTCGTTGACTCCCCAGAATTGATCACATCGTCTCCGAAGTCGAAAGGTAGAATTTGTGGAGGGACTGGTGGTCAAAAAATACCAAAAAAAATCAACTACTGCTCAATTACCATTGACAAACAACTCGGCGGAGAATGAAGTTCTTCCTGCAGGATTCTCAGCCATACAGGAATAGTTCCCTATATGAACCGCTTGCACGGACTCAATAGTCAAAGTGCTAATGCGTCGATTCGTGTGCGACATAGCGATTCCTGTTGCTTCGTCAATGTCTCGTCCATTATGCAGCCATGAAAATTTAATAGGAAAATCTCCCTTGGACACTACGCACTGCACCGATACAAATTCGCCAGAATTGACAGTTTCTTCGCCGAACTCGAAGGGTAGAATTTGGGCAGGAACTTTGGTCAATGAAGAGAATGGATAATTAATAGATAAAAGTGCAAATACATGTACCATTAACAGACAACGATGTTGTAAAGTTCGTCGAACCAGCTGCATTCGATGCACTACAAGTGTACTCGCCGGAGTGCTCTGCATTGACACTCTCTATCGTCAGACTGCTCATGCGTTTCCCTAGCTTGCCACTAAACACGCCAGGGTAATTGTTAGCGGACTTCCAGTTGATAAACCAACTGATTTCAACTGGATTATCGCCTTTGGTAATAGTACAAGTTAAAGAAACTGATTCTCCTTCATTCAACGACTCGTCGCCTTCGAATGGAGAAATTTGAGGTGGTACTGAACGGACAAAAACAAAGGAAGCCAATAAAATAATATGAAGTGTTGGTTACCATTAACATTCAATGTCGCTGAATACGTGTTGGTGCCAGCAGCATTTGTTGCGATACAAGTGAATAGTCCAGCATGTTCCGCCTGAACCGAGTCGATATTCAACGTGCTAAATCGTTTCATCTTCATTATACTAATACCAAATTCATGGTCAATAACCCGATTATTGAGTGTCCAAGTGATGTTTAAGGGAAGATCACCTTTGGTAATAGTACACTGCACAGAAACAGTGTCTCCGGAATTGACGGACTCCTCGAAGAAGAAAGGAGAGATTTGCGGAGAAACTAAAGGTGACAAGAATTAATCCCATGCGCAATAAAGTAGACTACCTTTAACATTTAAAGTGGCAGAATGCGAGGTATTTCCGGCTTTGTTCAACGCCTCGCAAGTGTATACACCGCTATGTTCAGCGTGAACGTTATCAATGCTTATCGTGCTTATGCGCTTATTCATTTGGCCGACAGTTACACCCATCTGAGGATCAACAGGTTGGCCATTGAACTTCCACACGATTTTAATGGGAAAGTCACCTTTATTGACGAGACATTGAACTGATGTAATGTCGCCGGAGTTAATCGCTTCCTCGCCAAAGTCAAATGGCACAATTTGTGGTTGTACTAGAAACGATTACCATACAACGATTTTTACAGTTGGCCTTGCTACGGAAGATCGAATAACGTGGTACCATTCACTTGTAGCACACATGATAAAATTTCATAAAATATCCGCAATAATATTTTCTGTAAATTTGCAAATGGAAAACACAAAATATTCATCGTTCATTGAAGAAGTCTCTCTTCGACGCCTCGTTCTCGCGGAAATGCTGTAAAACTATAAACTAATAATATCAAAAGGATAACTCACCCATGACTTGAACCTCCAACGTTTCACGTGCGCTGTGTCCCTGAGAATTCTTCGCCACACAGACGTACTTCGCTTGATCAGATGATCTCTCGACGTTCTCGATGATAAGGGTACCGTTGGGGAACACCTTCTGCTTCTTGATGGTAGGAAGAACGCGGCCATCTCGTTC
>NBZA01000806.1:7394-24208 GCA_003054995.1 Aleochara bilineata
ATTATTAGACAGATACATTTATTGTTAGTATTTGCGAAATTTCATCATTGGTGTTCTTTCTTTATACATAGAAATGCTTTGCTGAAAACTAAACTAAACTTAGTCAAGGTAAGTAAAGTAAAGTAAAGTGAAGTGAAGTTAGTTCTCTTTATGTCGAAGGAGGCTGTCAGAGATGGAGAGGCCCACTGGTGTGGTCGGGCTGCTCGCGAGCACATTGCACATTGCTCGCCTGCATTGCATTATTTATGTTGCTCTGGAGATCCGCGCATTTTTTACCCCTTCGCTGTTGGTTCGCAGTCGCCGCTCGACGTTCGACGTTCAACGCAGTGCAAGAAATATAACTGTAGAGAGATTTAAAACGCTAAATAACATTAAATATCGAATGTGCTTTTTCTTCATCTCATCTCATCCCATTGCATTACATTGCAATGGAGTGCAGCATCCATCTATCTATCTATTATCTAGGCAGAGAAGAGTTGAAGAGACGACGTTCGGTTAATTAATGCCCCATATCCTGCTTCTGGATGCACATAAATCTGCGCTTCTCTTGCGGGCTGGGCTGGCTGGGTCTTCTGCAAACGCACGATTATTCATGCTATTGCGCTACCAGATGACGTCATCTATCGATTTAATTGCGCTGCGAGATGATATTTATCACCCTTTGTTAAGCGATGCGATCGTGCGCCCATCTATCATCTCTTATTGATACAATATTACACGCTCACAATAAGTTATTAATCAGGAAGTCTTACAACTTGCAATAATCTTAGCAAGTTATTACTTTGTAGGTTATGTGCGTCGGATCGGGTTAAATTTAGTTAAGTTTAGAAACACAAGCGCAAGTACAAACGTAGACGCAGACGTAAAATCGAAGATGGGCTTACACTGAGCAGACCGATATGAAATACAACGCAAAACGCGGAATATAATTGGCAGGCGGCTCCAGCTCCAGCTCTAGCTCCAGCTCCAAGAAGCGCATGCAACTTAAGTGAAGTGAGGTGAAGTGAAGTAAGCTGAGGTGTATATCTCTATCCATCTTTTCGGAATATTTCTCTGCACTTCACTACACTTCACTTTAGTTGCTTATAATATAACTGTTGGTAAGTAAAGACCAAGGGTACCACATGTGAGTATAAAGTAGGTATGTATAAAGGTTACATATTATACGATAGATACTGTTTTATGACTTTAAAAACTTAAAAACGACTTTTATAATTCTTCTCATTCTTTTTTTCGCTCACCGTCTGGAAAACTCATTGAGCTTGATTTAACAGCATACCTATTACCAGCCAGCGAGCATTATGTGGTCACTGGAAACGCGTTTAGCTGCGCGTGCAATTACTAGAAAGAAGTACACTGGTAAGCAGCCAGAGCCGGACTCAAGAAGGGCGACGTTGGAGCGCTGTCGTTCGCAGCCAGTTGTCATGGTCTGTGGTGTTGTTGTGTCTGCGCAAGTCGAGCAAGTTTATTGGTGGCGTTATTCGATTAGTTAGATAATTGAAGTGAGCTGCGTGGAAAACGCGATAATTGCACGCGCTCCACGCGAAAGAATGCCATCTACTATTTTTTCCTCTACGCATACGCAACTGCAATTGTTCTCTTGTAAATTTCAAATAAATCATGCACATCTTTCAAATATTTCAACATTTTAGTTTGTTACAGGAAACTTTAACTCTACTGCTTCGTCGTATATCTAATTATGGCTAATAAATTATCGCTAAACCACCGATTGCTATAAATAATGCAGAGTGCTATCTAATTAGGTAGCGAAAATATTCCTAAGAACTTTGTAGAGTGTTGTAAATATAATTAGTGAACGAACATTTCAGTACAAATTGATTAGAATGTACGCTTCCTCGTAGTAACTTTCAGATAAGCAAAGTCAAACGCAAGCGCAAGCCTAGGCACAAGAGAGCAAATCTTGTAAGAAGTTTTTTCCTCCAGCGAATGGTTCATTAAATTGTAAACGAAACTTATTATAACTACATCAAGTCATAAACGTCGCCCAATATACACTGAATGTTCACAGAATTACCGGAAGAGCGCCAGCATTACCTCATTAACATAACCTCAAAAAAAATCCATAAGACACTTGGTTTTACGCGAGACATCATCGCATGAAACGAAACAAAAACCAGCTATAAAGACAGGATTTAATATATTACAACACGCTATCTGTCTATCTCCTAGTTATAATATTTATTAGTACTAACTAAATAGTAGTAGGTTATGTTCAAGATCTGAACACGATATTAATTAGTCGTAATCCTCTAAACTAAAAGTTTACAACCACTAGACAAGAAGCCAAGGGTAATAAAATCCATCAGCATCTTCATCTTCTTGCATCTGCATTGCTAACCTCTCCAGAAGCATCTTATCTATCGGTCGATAGATAAGAAACGAGAAATATTTATTTCTGAGGCTCGCCATTCACTTAAGTTGAGTATGTAACTGACTTTCTTTCTTTCAGCCAGACACATTTTTCGCTTGCTCTCTGGCTATAATAGATAAAGTTTGAGTAAACATTGTAAAATATTTATTTATTGTTTACCGCCGATCGCAAATTGTTGTTACATTCTCACGCGGTTAGATTTACAAACACTTTTCGCGCGTTTAGTGCTTGATTGAGCGACATAACTGCGTATGCGCAGAGCGCAAGCGCATAAAGTAGCAACTATATTCATTCTGCATGCATTCGATTGTGATGAATGTTATTGCTTCTCGCGCACTTAAGCCGCTCTTATAAGGAAATGTTGAATATTGAGTGTAATGTTATTAATGTAATGTTATTATGATATTCGAACGCGGCCCACCCTGGTTAGTAATTGGCATTGATTGGTATTAATTTCCATGTGGTGTAAATGCGTAAAAGCGCTTGCGCTTGCGTTTTGCGTACACATTGTACAGGACGCCGACGATGGATGGCGCACGAAAAGTTTAGAAAGTGCGCTGCTCGCCACGATTTATTTATTTATTTCGCTCTGGTTTTTCCAGCGCGATCGCTAACGCCGTAACACCTTAAAAGGTATCTCTCCGGCTTCCAATGGTGCACCATTTTGTTCTACGATTAATTAAATGTTCGTACAAGTAGTACAACCTCACAAACAGCGTTAATTAGTACACTATGTCCGCCAGGGGGCGACACAGTATGCCAATATGGCTGCCGAGTGTCGCTATAAACACCCTCGTTTTACGAGGCTTTTAAATAAATAAACTCGCATGTTTCAGCGTTTTATTATTATTTATTGATTTGATTTCGATGTTTCGGCGCGGCGAACAAGCAAGCGCGCCTCGTTTTCGTAAACTGCGTCCGCTCTAACGGCCCTGGTAAGTGTTATTTTATTGACGCACTGAAGGCGCTCAATTCGCAAGTGCAGTGCGTCAGGCGGTTATTGCTTATGGCTTAGAAAGTGTTTTCATGTTATCGCAATTGCTTTTTCTTCTTTGCCATCGCGTTTTTTCCGAAAATCCTTCGGTTAATTGATGCACTTTCTAAAAATGTCGCTCCTCTGCGAATGACAAATCGACGCTCATATTTCATTCTGTAAACAAAGGAGACAAGTGAATGGCTGAAAATTCAGATGTAACTCTGATCTAAACTATTCAGAATTCGTCTTTTCTATACTTACTTACTTGCAATGCAAGAAGAGAAGAGAGACATCAGTATTAATCCTTTTGTTATGCTGATTTTCGAATTGCTCTTTCGCGTCCGTCGTGCGCTCAAAATAATGACACCACCGGTCGCAGTTGGCAAAACCAAAACCTAAACCAACAACAAGATCCTAGAACATCAACTGAATCAACGCAAGCGCAAGCGCAAGCACACAATCGTTGTACAAAGTGTCGTCTGCGCTCGCAAAGAACTTGCAAAGATCAAGCTGTATAGCTGGCTGCTGCACTCGCTCGCTCGCTTGCTGGCATTGTTGTACGTCGATAAATCAAATAGTTGAATAGATTGAGTAGAAGTCACTAGTAGTGCATTACATATCGGTCGTGACGGTTCGGAAAACTACTACTAGGAAGGGCCCATAAACAGCGCGCGCCGGTGGCTCTTTCGCGTGCATACACGCAAATGCGCCTGCCTTTTGCTACACATACAATATTTCAGCGACACGATATTCTGCATACGACAGAGCTCAGGATTCAGTCGCAGTCGCAGTCGCAGGCTCAAGACTTGAACGGCTTGATGTCAACCCAAGACGAATTACAACGCGCTCCGCTCCGTTCGCGCTCGCGCTGCAGAGCTGCAGAGTTCTCACAATCAGCGTTGGCTCTTCAGGTCTTTCCTTCGTTCGTTCGTTATTAACCTCTCTCGGGCAATTTTCGTGGTTTCTTAAGTCTTCTTGATTCCGCAAAGCGCAAACATGGCACGTAGAGATGAAGAACGCGAATGCGAACGTGTCGCTGCGAAGCAGAAGAAGAAGAAAAAAGCGAATCCTTTCGACCGTGTAATAATGTAATAAATTAGCGACGGGTGCTATCAAACGACGCCAACGCTTCACTTCTTTGCTCTTCTCATTTAATTTTTCATTTATTTGTAATGTTAGTTTAAATTGAAACCGCAGATGAATATAGGTAATATGTACCTGCATTGCGGTTTTGTTTTCTCTGTGATTCTGCATAAGAAAATGTCAAAACAAGATTCTAACGGTAAGTTAGGTACATATAGGTACGTATTATACAATGAAATTGTAAATGAATTGAAGATTTCCTACTTGCTCGATGGTCTTGTATTGTTGATACCAGTAGTTATCACTCACTCCCTTCTCTTGGACTTTCTCAAGAAACATGGCATCGCATCGTCTTAGCCAATAATTGTTATAATACATGCGGATGCGCATCGATCGGCCAATGAGCAGGCGCGCCCGCCTAATGTTATTTTGCGCCAACATAGACAGAGAATTAAACATAAACGCTTTATGTTTATGTTGGTTAACCGCAAACCAAACCAAGGCAAGGCAGGCCAAGCCAAGCCAATTTTCCGCCAACTGGCATTTATTGACATTTGGCTCGATTCACGTCCCATATCCCATAGTTATATTATTTATTTATTGATACATTTAGTTCGTTATGAATTTGCATGAGTGCCTCCTCGCAGTGGGGCATTTCCGCGCAAAGCGCACTCGCCGCTTGACGTTTCAATTAAAGCGAATTTAACTCAATCAGCAAGCTCGTTGCGTATTTTATCACTGGCTGCATAATTAGCCCTCTTGGGCCCAGCGAAAGGTGGAGTCCGGCCGTCGATTATTCTGCAATTGCAAATATCACACAGCCAGCCAATCACCTCTGCACTTCTTCACTACCCACAGTCGCCCGCTGCGGGGTTTTATTTGCTCAAGAAAGAAGCTGCATAATAATATGATATTATTGCGCATTTACTTAATTTTATTTCGATTTAAACTCTCATCAATTAACCAACGAATTAATATTCAGAATGCGGCGCACATTGTCAATTGTTTCCAAAAATCTAAATACAAAAAAGTGAAGAAACCTGTAAAAAACAAAACAGAACGATTAAGACACTCGCGACGCTTCCTGCATACTTAATCTCCACTTGACAGTCAGATTGTATTACTTACTAACAATAAAAGGTGATTTCTTAGAGGCTGATGCATAATGCATGCCATCATTAAAGGAACAATTACTTACTTGTCGCATTACAAAGAAGACTACACAAGATATGAGAACATTTCTTAAGTAAGTAAAATATGTACTTAATAGAACAGTTACTTAATAATTGTTGTGATTGCAACAATTATTTCATATGATTTCGTAATATTTTAAACATAACTATAACACGAATTTAAGTCGATCAATCGATAACATGCAATCGAAATTGCAGAAGTTATTTCATCTCGGCGTTGCGCGTTGCCTTCCCTGGCACGAACGGGACAAGAAGAAGTAGAAGGCGCGACCTCCTCAGCATCGTGATTAATTACACACGAAAAATGCCCGCTTGCTCGCCTGGTTGCTTGCTTGCTGGTTTGTTTGCCAGGTGAATTTGTTCTTGTAGCTGTTTGTTGTGTTACTGTTGTTGTTTGCAATTCTTGCGCTTGCGCTTGGCTCGTCTAATTGCTATTAGTCAGCCTGTCTGTTTATAGTCATTTGGCTCGCATGATAGAATAAATCATAGATCTGGCTGTGCAGGCGGATAAACTGCTTCATTTCATTTCATTTCATTTATTTCTCGCGTTAGCGTTCCTGTTCGCATTCGCAGTCGCAGTGAGCTTCTCAGTATATAGAAAAGAAGAAGAATGGAGTCGAGTCGGCCGTCAAGTCTTCTGATTGTTAGTATGCAGAGCGGCGAAACAAAACGTGCGCGTTTCTTAACATCAACAAATGTATTCTGTGCTCTTCTATGAGAAGTAATGCAAACCTAAGCTCAGCTAAGCTAAGCCGCGCCCCTGTAAACTCTGACCTCGTAAGAAAAGAGAAGAGCATCAAATAAAATGTAATATTATATGCATTTGTGTGGAAGTCGGTAAAGAAGGAAACCGTCCGTGCACTTATATAATTTGTATGGATAGTTAATAAAATAAAGCGGAAGATTATAATATGCTACCTTTAGCGGAAAGTTAATTAAGATGAGCCTGTCTCATTTGGTGGTAAATTAATTACCTACCAGCGGCGGAGACGCCGAGCGTGGAGGCTGTTAATTAAAATATTATTAGCGACAACGCAAAGCCACAACGCGCTCGTAAAAATTAAATGTTTCATCATCATCATCGAGGGATGCCAGAGTGTCTGTCAATTAAGCAGAAATTAATATTATTATCAACATCGAATAATAAAACTTCAATGAAATTAATGAAATGAAATGAAATAAAATAATTGTCATGTGAGTTCCACGAACAACACACCGAGGGCGCTGATTACTATTGTTGTTGTTGGCGGTGCGTCGATTCGGCGCGGTCACGTCCATGACAAGAGCGCGCTCGTCGACAGAAAATTGGAAAATTATCTGTTAAATTGCTCAGAATGAAATGCATCAATCTTAACACGCGGTTTATCACCGCGAAGCGCAAGCGGCAGGACAAGAGAAACAAGAGGAGAATTTCATTTAATTTCCTTTCATTTCATTTGATTTCATGTCATTTCTTGGCTCACCTACGCTCACATCACCTCTCGATTGATTTACATAGAATATCACTTATCACAAACACTCTCCCCAATGTCGTCTAATCGCTGATCGTTAGTGCGAAGTACGTACAAGCGGCATTAAGACATCAGGACTTTGTGCGCTGATACCGCCGATACCGCTTTAAAACTTGATTTTTAATTTGTTTCTTTTTAAGTTTAAAGTACTTAAAGTACCATTGTTACAATATATTTATACAATAAATATAAACATCGTTACAACGTAAATTACGCGTGACGAATTCAGTTGGCTTATGAGAAAATACAAACTGCGCATGCGCATGCTCATTGGGAGCATTAATTGTTTATTAAATAAAGCCAATTTGGCGATAAACAAAGTTTTAACCAAATCCACGCGAACCGTGGATAATTTAACGATCGCATTGTTTATAATTTTTAAGTTTAATGCAGGTACCCACGATCCCGGTTGCATAATCGCGTAAACATTTCATTCGAATGTCGCATGCGCATGCGCATAAAACACAACTGTCTAATTAATTTCTACTTATAATTCGCGTATTGGATTGAGATTAATGCGCGTTTGGGACGTGAAAGTGTAGGAGTTTCCTTTCCTTGGCTTGGCTTGATCTTTGGATAATTGCATCGAAAAATCATAAATAAGTCGAGCGCGCATGCGCTGTTATAATATTTCGATAACAAGCCGCAGAAATACAACCGCCAGACAAGCAATGATAAAGATCTGGAGGAAAATGATCGCTCGCCGAATGAATGAATGCATCGTCGCGCTTTTTATGCGCTGCCCGAGTAGACAGTGGCGCCTCGATGCGCGCTCGCACTTGAATACAAATCGCCCGCTTTTCTCCGCACTCGCAGCGGCGAAAAAAGCAGACTTTCTGAGATTTTCTTGCGCTGCGCGTTGTCGTGACTGAGAAGATAAACAATTTGTCACAGAATTTCATAAAGCGCGGTGTGGCGCGGCGAGGGTGGAAGGAATCGCGCTTAATTTATTTGCGCACCATGGAGGCAGGTAATTGTAAAATGCCACAACAAGCGCGCATATTAGCCTCGCGCACGAAACACCGCGCACCGTGCGTGTTTCTACAAGAAAGCCCGAACCACCTATAGGTGTTACAAGCCGGTCGACACGACGGCTAATAAACCAGCCATTCTTTATCCTTCTTATGCGCCGTTCCACTTGCAGTCAATGAAGTTGAAACAATACTTATTTATATACAATAATATATTATAAGCCACCTAACATTTAAGACTGTTCATCACCGAACCGGCAAACACCTGTCTGCTGCACACGCAAATGCGGCAAAAGTTAAATATCAATATGTATTCTGCGTGGATTATTGATAAGTAGCCGGCTGCAATAAATTTGGCTGAAAAGTAAAAGCAAAGCTATAATTTATCTTCACTACGTGTAGAAATGCGTCGCCGTCTCCGTAGCCGTCGCTTAGTTCTCGTCGGTTTAGAGAAATATGCACGTGGCTATCAGGACTGAAAGTTATTAGGTTGGGAAGACGACGTAACGTGGATAAACGTGCGAAAAATGAACAAACAGGAACTATGCAACCAACATCACCTCATCGCATCTTAACCTCAAATCACAATCAGCCAGTAAGTAAACTGGGTGTAATTGAAAGACAACTTAATCAAATATTTATCAGCCATTCTATGGCATATAAACGATTCTTAAGTGGTTCGTATGAAGAAAAATCACGTCCAACGGCCGATTGATTGCAAATTTGTCCTTCGTGCGTTGTTTTTTCTCCGCCTCGGGTTGCGTTTCAGCGAATGGGTAACACACACGTCGAGGAGTCGCTTTGCGTCAATAAAATATAATTGCTGTCAGTTGGAGTAGCAGCTAATTAAAAAGCATATTTTCATCGAAAATAGTGTCACATCTCGTACGCATGCGCGTGGGTAATTTATGCTGGGCTGCAGTGCAGTGGCTAAATGCGAGAGCAGCAAGAGAATGGGAGTATGTATCTACTCATAACTTTTTATGATTGCGCTTCGGACGAATCGCGCATGAATGACGGCTCATCAACGTGCCATCAGGAGAGACAATGGCGCATAACAAGCGTACAGTGTCAGTGTCAGTGGCGTACCGCTTGCTTGTGTTGCTTACACACCTGTATAATAAATATTTCCTCTCGCTTAATGTTTCGACTTGTTTGTACTTATTCATGAGGCGTTGCGTTGGTTTGGTATTGGAATCTGAGCCGAATCACTGCAACCAAACATGCACTTGCCATCAGCACGTAGCACGTAGCAAGTCGATGCGAATGTAATATTCTCATTATTAAAATATTTATTGGCCACGTACGTCATTGTACAAGCATTGAAAACATTCACTTTAATACATTAATGTAGTGTCGAACTATATAGAACTTCATAGAAAAATTATAGAAATCTGTACTTCCTCAAGGGATGCATCATGAAAAGAATGAATTAGTAGGATTATACCTTAAGTTGATAATGAACTGCATTCATTTGCACTTCAGCACGCATCTGTGCACTTCCCGGAGTGCCAAGATTGCGGTCATGATCTAGGAAACAATTACCCATCCCTAGCACTAGGACTAGGACTGAGGGTGCATGGTTTGTAGGTTAGGAGGGTGAGCAATTGGGCCAGCTATTCATCGCGTCGAGGGGTGAGCAAGTGCACAAGTGGAGCGCGAGCGCGACATTCGCTCGTTTATTCATTCATTGATTCAGTAGCACTTGATCTGTTTATTGTTTGATTACGCAGTGGTAACATAAGGGGTGAGTTACGTACATGAATACGCTGAAAATTGCACAATATGGCTATAGTTTACCCATGGTCTGTACAGTTTACACTTGCTATTGCGCCGCCATGCGCCAGTGGCCTGTGCAATCAATGAATAAATCATCATTTAGTAGATTTCTATTATATTTAAAGATTCAGCACACACATGATTCACGGTAAATGTTAAGCCCAGCTTAAGGTAAATGCTCAGCCTGTCTGGATGCTCGCTTAAGTTTGGTATTGCGATGTGAAGCCATTCATCATAATTAATTATTTATTAAACATTCCTTTTCAGAGTGATATCTCAATAGGCTCATTTCTTATTCTTATTCTTCATTCGTGGCGATGACTGACTTGACTCGGCGATGACGTTGCGCCATTATTCTCCACCTTCTTTCTCGATAATTGGACGTAACTAATGAGTGTCCGAAAAATACAAACTAATTTTAATAAATTAGGCGACTTCCACGAAGTGGTGAGTCTTCCTTCACGCAACACTCATGGTGGTTGCTTAGACTTGGACTTGGACTTAAGTCGACTGGAGCTTGAGATGCAGAGGAAAGCGGCCAGTCACGCTCCCTAACGACCGGATTACTGCCTTAAACGTCACCGATTATAATACAAAGTCTTAGCGACTGCGCTTCGCGAGTATGTACCTTACTTACTTCTTCTGCGCAGCGCCCTTCGCTGGCGCAGCCACCGCCGTTGTCCTGAACCCTCCAGATTTCTTCATCTTCTTCTTCTTCGGCGGCCCGAAAAACTCAATTTTGCTGATCGCGCCTCCACTGTTTATCACTGCAATCTCAAAGTCAGTGAGCGGTTCTCTTGGCTTGATGTGCGGCGGCAACTCCTCCGAAAGTGGCAAATCTTCAATCGCCTCAGATTTCACCTGTGCTTGAGGTTGTGTTTGCTTTTCTTGAGATTTCACATTCGCCTTGTTATATCCATGGCGAAATACGACAGAAGGTGTGCGCAACTTTTGCGCTTTCATTCTATTATAAGTACATATAACACTTGCAATTTTGACATTTATCTAAGTAATTTGACGTTTACTGTTTGACTGGTTGCCTATATTAAAACAAACCAGGGTGTATTCAGATATAATGAGGAAATGATGAAATAAGGAAGGAAATTCTTATGCCTTGAGGGCAGCAAGAAGCTGGTTATATAGCTGGCGTTGGAATTGAGCAGACAACCTTGCCCAGAGCTTTTGAGTTGATGCATTCATTACATTATACCTTAGCTTACTTTACTTTACTTTACCTGCAACCTGTACTTTGTTTTGGTCTTTTCTTCTCTTCTCTTAGTCTCCTCATTCTTGTTTCTGGTCAAACACGCCGATGCGATGATGAAGCAAGCAAGAGGTGACCGGTAATCTGAAGGAGTGAAAAAGCGAAACCAAATAAAGCGCCTTTTAACTTAGGAGACCGGATAATGATAGGGTGCGCTTAATAAAAAGCCAAAACTTGCTTCTTGTAATATCACAAATTTCATCCAACCTCCAGCAACAAGCAATGCTGGACTCTTCTCTTCTCATCTCATCTCCTCATATTATATTATATTAGAGGAGAGTAGCCATATTTGGACCAAGTTTACATTTTCCAAAATTTAGTGGCATCTGAGAAATATAATAAAAATTTTGTATTGGAAAAGAAACTCACTAAGAGTACTTTCAAAACAAACCCATTTATTAAATTTAAAAAGCATATTTTAACAGTTAAAAATGAATGTGAAAAAATCGTCTCATCGGTTCAAATTAGGAAACCGGTTGCTTTTTTTGGACCGAAATTAGAAAATTAGCTTTCTTATTGGCAATTGCAACAAAAGGGTTGATTATTGTTTCTATTGCTCTCTGGGCTTTTAGTGCACAACGAGAAGGCAAAGAATTATTTAGATTTGGATTTTTCTTTGCTTGCGGTGATATTTCATCAAGAAGTGTCTTAACTTTGTTCAATTTCGTTATCACTTTTATTTTCATTATCAGTATCACTGCTAGAAGTTGTGACAGGGTTTTCAGAAAGTTACAAAACATTAGATGCTGCAAAATGGTCATCAGTAAATACATGCCAATTCAATTCTTTGGCGGTCCAATTTCGGCAACTACGTTTGGTCCAACTTGGGCAACTTGAATATTTATTGCTTGATATTGTACAAAAACGTAAAATTAACATAATCTCATAAAATTATTACTGCTAATCATAGATAAATAGGTAAGCTTTATAATAATATACCTAATAACAATTGGAGTTAAGTACTTAAGAGTTTAGACAAATTAACGGCTTTGACTCTAACTAACGTAAAAAGATTAATGTATTATATTATATTAAGTAAGTATACATTCTAGTATATTCCTGGTTGAGAAAGCAAGGAAGAGGTTGAATCACGGATGCCAATTAGAATAGCAATTAAACAAACGCCAATATCTCATAATTTAATTACTCCGAATGCAGAAAAACGCACATATTCTTCGAGCGCTTGTACTTGCAAATGCTAAGAATGTTTTCTTCACTTGTTAGCCTAGCCTGGCGTGGCGTGGCAACTCCTTCATCCTCATCCACGAAGAAGAAGAGACTTCGTCGAAGACGACAACGATGCGATGCTGTGTTGTAGTTGTACTTGTTGTTCGTCCCGTGAATTAACGAACGAAATGCGTGCGCAGCGAGCGGCCGCAGGACTGCACAGGAATGCGCGTAGATAAATTATCCGCGTTCTTTTCTTCACTCATCTGTGAAACGCTGCACCGTGCTTTAGTCCACCATAATAACTAAATAATTACTGTCACCGCACCGCCAACCACTTGGCTTCAAGTTGAAAAAATTATCAAACGTCTATTAGCGCTCAAACGATCGTTTACGCCAGGAAATTTACCATTAATAAGGCTGTAAGGATGTAATTGTTGTCGGTGCTTATGTTATACATTGTCTTCGCACAATTACAATTAAGGTAGCAGCACCTGAATCACTCAACGCCTACGTCTTTCTTGTTCAGTTCAGTTCAGTCCTGTTCTGTTCTTCATCTGCTTCCTTCTTATTAAAGTGAAATTTTGTTACTTCATTAAAATAAACTAAAGAAAATGAATGACTTTGTTTGATTACATGGGATTAAGTTGACTAACAGCTGAATGAGTAGTTAATCAACTAATTACATGTCAATAATAGCACATTATTGAATAACAAGTCCAAGCGCAAGTGCGATTTTCAACTTCAGCACGCAATTACAGAGTTTACTTCATTAGCAAATGTTACACCATGTGCACTACAACTAAATCCGATTAGCGATTAGCATGTTGATATTAAACGAATACACTTTCCTTCTTCTCTTTGCGCTTCTTCCTCTTTTTCTTCTGCTTCTTGAGTCACAGCATAAGCATGCACATGCATGTTAATTGAGCAGAACAATCTAATAACGTCGTTAGCATCTAAGCTATCTACTCATATATCTGGCCATCAATCGCATCCAAATCCGCATGGCATTGCATGCCTATTGTAGATTGCTAATTAAATGTTGCCATTTTTATGGAACAAGTGGCGAAGACGTTGCTGTTGCTGTTGCTGGTGAGGAGTCTGCGGTGCATGGAAAGAGTTCCTTAAACTCATCTGTAAACGAACGGCGAGCGCAGTTGGCGTTTATTAGATGTGGGCACTCATGCAAGAAAACGATTCCGTGCACTCGCATCTCTCCTCTCTGCTTCTTCTCTTCTTGCAACTTACGGAGCTCCGCGGAGCGTCTTCAACTCTTCAAGTCTTCACCTCGCTGCGTGCTCTTTGCAACATTTCAGCTTTGAAATTTCGCCAAAAACAAGCAGCGAGACAACTTGTGATAGAAAGATGCGAGTGGTAACGAGGAGCCAAGCAGCGCTGAAGGGAGAAGAGCAGTTTGATAATTGTTTCTTCTTATTTATTAGTCAATCAACAAAGAATTTAACTCATTTGTACTCGATTGGGTTTGAGTAGCAGGGGGTATAATATAATACACTTTTTCTTGTACTCTTTTCTTTTCCTGCTGCTTGCTGGTTTCTTGTTATTGTGCTTCTTAATTTTTTGTATTGGCTTTGCTTTAGAAAACAATCGCATTGCGAATGCGTGCACAGGAATGAATGACCAATCTCACAATCAGATGAAGCATCGACGTGAAAGTTTTAATTAAATTGTTGCTTGCGCTTGCGCTTGAGCTTGCTCTGATCGTAATAGAAATCGTGGGCGCGTTGTCCCTTCACAAATTGCGTGCACAATCTTGTAGCATAAGCAGAAGAAGCTGGAGAAGAAGAAGAAGCAAACACAAGCCTAGCACTAATTGTTGATGGAATTAAAATCGTTCGAATTGCACGCCGTGATTAGTGAGTGAGTGCGGAGCATTTTTGACGAGTGCGGTGCGGTTTAATAGTTTCTAACAATTCCATGGAAAATTCGTCGACAAGAACGACGCAACTAATTGCTGAAATTGCTTAAGTTAAAGCCTTTCATGCTCTTCACTTCTTCACCACTGCCAGAGCGTTCGTTTTACGTTCTTCTTCTTCTTCTCTTTTCCTTCACAGCACAGGCCCAAGCGCAAGCGTCAGCATCATCATCAGCAGTGCTGTTTCTTTGTCGATGAAGCTGAAGCTGAGACTTAAGACTCTTTGATTCTTCCGATGCTGATGCTGATGCTGATGGCCGGGTGGTACCCGTGGCTGTGGCTGCGGCTGCAGCAAGCAAACATCTCGCTTCCCTTTCTCCCATCCACTCGCCTGGTTCGCTTTTGCTTTGCTTTGCTCTGCTCTGTACTGTACCACCAAGAGCTTCGCCTGCAAGTGAAGCGCCTGCAGTATTGTAGCAGCCGTTGGCGTGTGTACGTCGTGTGTGCGTTTCGTTACCTCACTGAGCACGATCGTTTGTGACTTAAGAACTCCACTCCACTCAAACGCATTGTCAGTCAACTGTAAGCGTTCGGTGTCAGTGTCATGATGTAATTTAATGGACGATTATGTGTTTAATTAGCAATTAGTTGAGTATTAATTAGCTGCGGACTTATTCGGCGTTGGCTGCCGTCGGCGAGTGCGTGGAGCGATGCGCTGGACGCTGAAACTGAATCGTCGCTGTGCAATTGTTGTTGTTGCTCTTGGTCAAGATGTGCAGTGTCGTGTGGCGACTGTTGTGTAGGAGCATGTCATACGGATACTTGTTACACTTTTTCCTCTTGCTGCTCAACTTATTACAGGTATACATCACACTTTACTTACCATTTAAGAACAACTGAATGCACTGAACAGTCAGACTAACAAGAAATTTAAATTCAAAACCAACGACGTCGTCCTCGCGATGACACTTTTTTCCCAGGCTCACTCACTTGCTATAAAGTAAAGCGAGAGCCATTTCACATTTATTCACATCGTTTCTCGTACTCGTACTCTACTCGAGCGCGCGCATGATGAGCATTAATAAATCGTGAATACTTTGTGAATACATTGTCACTCTATTAAGCTCATTCTGGACGTCGGCGTCGTCGTCGTTGTGAACAAACATACATATATTTTGTATTTCGGTTCATTCGTTTGATCGGAAGTCTACCACTTGGTGTTAATTGTCAATGGTAATGCGTGTGCGAAAGTTACAACTTCACACGCATGCATTAATTAAATTAAGTAAATGTAAATGAAGTACAAGTTGATTGCAAATTAAATTAAATTAAAGTTTGTTTGAGGTGGTTTACCGGAAAACCACAAGGTGATATGATACCTACTTCCCGTGCATGTAATGAATCTTCTGTTTGATTGCAGTGCGCGCATGGTTCGGGTTTCTTTGAACTGCAAGTGCTGGAGATGGTGAACCCGCTGGGGGAGCTGGTGACTCGCGAGTGCTGCGGCGGAGGCACGCGCAACTCGCTGGCGGCGCGCTGCACCAGCCCCTGCCAGACGTTCTTCCGGCTGTGCCTCAAGGAGTACCAGAGCAACGTGACCAGCACGGGCTCCTGCTCCTTCGGGAACGCGTCCAGCTCCGTCCTCGGACGCGACACGTTCGCGCTCGCCGATCCCGAGCGCGGCAAGCTCGTGCTGCCCTTCAGCTTCAGGTGGACGGTGAGTTTCGCCTCTTCGCAGCCGAAAGAAAACCAACCAAAACCTGTTCCACTCCACTCTCTTCATTATGTTGCATGCGTGCGTGCATTACTCGCGAGTCGCGGCCAGACCGCCCGCCGACCCCAGCAAACCGGTCAACGAGTAATGAATCTCGGCTGAGACCGACTTGACTTAACTTAACTTAACTTAACTTAACTCACCTCAACTCAGCGCATACCCTGCCTGCCTGCCTGCTTGCTTGCTGCACTGGCATGCAGTAATTAAAAAACCACACAAAGGGCTATTAATCCCTTTGATTCGATACCATTCGATTTGATTGACTTTCTGATATGTTTCTGCGCACGACTTATTCTATATTCAGACCAAGTCTAAGCTTGATTAAGCTTAATTACTGAAATTACTGATGAACAACAATGACTGGCGCTTGCCTTTGCAACTTGGAACTTGACTCATTGTCGCAGAATTAATGTTTCCGAAACATAAAATTGCAATTTCAATTAGCACATCTCAATTAAACATCATAAGTATTCATATTTTGGTGTTTTCAGTTGTCAGAAATGAACTGCACTAAGCTGAAATGAAATGAAATGAAATTAATGCTCTAATTAAACGAACGACGAGCGGTAATTAAATGCGCTCGCTTCGGTCGACTGCAATCGCCGCATTCCAACAGGCGGAGATTCTTCCTAATGACAGCAATTAGTATGCAAACGAAGGATTAGAAATGTACCTCTCCACTCTTCATTGATTTCCTCTCTGTTTCTGTTTCTGCGCTGCGCGTCTCATCGCCTATTAATTAACGAACGAAGCAACTAACTGACATCCAAAATATAATAAACTAGAAAACATAACAACTGACTGCTAATAAGTAGATTAATTAAAAAA
>NBZA01000806.1:26564-37837 GCA_003054995.1 Aleochara bilineata
CGTATGTATGATATTGTCCTTCTTGTATGTGGTGCGGTCGGAATGATGTCGCCAACAATCTCCGCTTATATGGAAGCGCGTAATGCACCTGCGGAATTTGAAATTTTTCGCAACGCACTGCACTGACTACACATACTACACCACACCGCATTGCACATTGCATTGATCGCCAATCGATTTTCTGCTTTTCTCTTCTACTTCTACTCTTCTGTACGTATTCAAGTGAGCGATAAATTGCCTGCGCCGAGCAGAGCTGAGAGCCTGCGAGGGAAAAAGATCCTGAATGCTCAATTTATTTCGGTGTAAATCGATGTGAACACGTCAATCTCATGCTTTAACCATCGACTGACTACTTTTACCTATTTGCAAATCACTGCCATTGCTTTGCATTACTACTGTCTTGTCTTTTCTTTACTTTCTTAAGCTTGCGCTTACGCTTGCATGTGTGCTTATGGTTATTGTTAATAGTCATTCATTAATGGACTAATTAAGCATCTATTCTTGTAAGATGACCATTAACCTCTGGCGTTTTTTCATACATGCACGCATTTTTAGACAGATGTCTTTAAGCTCAGCTCAGACGGTCGTTGTTAAGGAATCATTTAATACAATTATACTTGATGATGATGATTAATCCACGATCCAAGCAGCGCAGCGCGAAGACGAAGCAGATACAGACGGAGGAGAAGAATGACACAATCAAAAATGTGTTAATTGGCAGAAAAGCAAATACTTGCTTATGTCGTCGTCGCGATCCCATTAATTAGTAATAAATAAAGACGATCGTGGCATGGAATTGGAATTGAACAAGTTTAGAATTCCTTCGCTTTTCGGCTAATTAGATTGACGAGACGAGACGAGACGAGACCAGGCAAAGCGGAGCGAGGCGTTCGCGTTCTGCCGAAACGGAAATATTCAAACGATTTTATTCCAACCGGAGGACGCAATTAATTGGAGATCGATATTTGTGGTTGCACATTTGCGGAACATCTTCGGTCAGCACTTCTTCTTGTACTTGTGTAGCGGCACCCATGGAACTCTTTCAGCCATGCCATCAATTTTTTTCGAAGGTCAGATTCTACCTTACTCAGAGCAGTGCTTCTCCTTGCGCTTGCGCTTTCTTGTGTCTGAGTTTGTTCATAGTATGAATCTCTACGGAATGTGTTTATATACCAGTGTAACTACCACTTATGCCCAGCTAATTGTATACAGAGCACTTCGAATCGAATGCGAAGCGGAATTGGATACAGAATCAGAATCAGAATCTGAATCAGGAGCACATACATTGTTATCTTTGTATGGTTATTACGAGTACTGAGTGACTGCTGCAGTCGGAGTGGAGTGGACTGGTGCAGTATCTACTTTGCCTAGTCTTTCTCTCGATGACGGGTCGGGAAACAGCCGTGTACACGTACACGACTTTACTTTGAATGACGATGCCAAGCAAAAGGCAGTGCAGTGCATTCAGCGTTGGAAATGTTGAAATGGTACCTTAGTGCCTATTAATTAAAGACTACCAAACCTGAAAACGAAACGATACGAAACACGAAGAGAAACGCAGCTTTACTAATACATACTAATCTCTTCCTATTACACTTTTTCAAAGCGAGCCTCAATTAACTATAAAAAATCCAAGCCACACTTAATTTTTAATTTGTTTCTTTTAATTCATGGACTAATTAATGGCGAATGGCAAATGTTCATTTGCAAAGTTATCAAAACACCTTGTGTTTTAAAGTACAAAGTAGTACTTTGGAAGGTAAAGAAGGCAAATGTAAGTGCATCGAGCACGTCTCTATATCGTGTGTTTTCCGTGTTCGGTGTAAAGTTACACCCAGCGGAATTGTAATTTATATCACTTTTGAGAAGACGCTGAGACACCGGCACGACTTGACTTGAGCTGAGTCTTCATGTCGCGCTGTCGACGCCTGTAAATCACCGGTTCGGGGCATGATTTGCGATTAGACTGCAATGTTCTGTTTTCTTCTGTTGTAAGACTGTGTTGCTCTATCAGCTTTGCGGGTAAAAGTTAACCATTTCTAATTAGAACCTTAATTAACTACGTGCACTGGCACTGCGAAGCTGTGTTGCAATATCATAAGTACCAAAGTCCCACCGTGACGGCTTAATTAGTCGTGTTTTTCGTGATACGAACATTTTTGTGTAAAAATCCCCACACTCGCACTCACTTGTCGTGTAATTATAATTCTTCAAGTCGCTTGTCCAAGCGCCATCGCCATAAAGAGCCCGCAAGAATGCACACACAACTTGCACCGAACTCTTAAGGAAGCCTCACTTCACACGTGAGTCATTGATACGCAAGCACAAGCGCAAGCGCAAAAGGTAAAATGTTCATTTTGAAATCTGTTATCATTGATCGATTGCCTGTGGTCGGTTTTGAATACTTCGCGGAATTAATTCAAGTGTTGATGCATAATCCTTGCTGCATCGGCTGTCAGTCGATAATAAATCCGTTTATCTGCGATCGCCGATCGAGCGACATTCTTCCAAAAATAATTAAAACTCGCTGCTGCGCGCGTCTTTACCTAGACAACATTCCACCTTGGCTTGTCTTTGCGTGGTGTGGTGATAAAAATCAAACAAACTCACTCTTCCTCTTCTTCTTCTCCAACGTCTTCTTCTTCTTCTTCTTGCGTTTGCGCTTGATCCTTAGCTTGAGCTTGGTATTTTAATTAAAAAGTATTCGTTTCAGACGTGCCACTGATAGTGGTTAATGCCTCCCCGAAAATCGAATGCTCATTTAAAGTGCCATGCGCAAAAAACAACAGCAAAATACAATCCAATTCGCGTTCGCGTTCGCATTCGCATTCAAGTTCGTTCGTTCCCATCCAATTAACCAGCTGATATTTTGGTTTATTATTGCGTGCCGCCGACTTTGAAACTCTTCAGACTGTGGCATTTTCCCTTGCCTTGCCTTGCCTTGCGTTGGGTTCCTGTAAGAAAGCACTTTTAGGTTATGTTTTGTGTCGCGCGCATTGGTAATTAGTCAGTCGCTAATCCATCCATGAAGCAAACGTAATAAGCACTCAATAATGAAATGACTTGCGTCTTCATCGCGATGATTAAGTCAGCAGCCAGTTGACGAGACGAGCCTTTTCAACACGAGGAACACAATGGGTCGGCCGGTATGGTTGCACTTCTTCATCAATCGATCGGCTCGCCGATTAAACGATTTGTTGCCCAACAATGGAACACAATCAATGCTGCAACCTGCAGCCCGTCGAACACCCAGTAGATTCGTATTTAGATACAGTCATGACGTCGGGAAATTGCTATCATATTCCTTCGTTTCGTTTCGTTCCTCGCAGCGCTGCTTATCACCGCCGATCGCTCATTGTCAGCGTAATGATCACTTCTTGGGCTGGCTCTTCTCAGCCACACACACGTCTTGTCTTGTCTTGCCTTGCCTTGCCTTGTCCCGTGGTCTGCTGTCATTGCTCTTATCAGCGAGACTCATCTTGTTCTTTTTTCTTTTCATTTCGTTTTCGAAACCACGTTGGTTACAATTAACCAAAGAAAGGGATTGTTTAGTTAGGTTATATCTTAATAATATATCAATACTCTTACTCTTAAAGTCTTGTTGGTTGCCTATATCTCTAAATTAAAATCTGACATTTGGTTGAACCAAAAAGAAAAAATATTAAATAGTTGAAAAAATATGAAAACAATTATCTTATAAATAATTCGCTTGAAATTAGCGTGTAAACCGCTTTAGTCGAGTTGAGTATGTAGGTAGTTATTAAAAAACGCAATGTAAAAAGTGGAATAGCAGCGCATTTTTATTCAGTACAGATGACGAACCGAGACATTGCTACGTATTACGGTTCGTTGTGTGCTATCAGTCGCAACGAATCGGAATAACTAAGCATCGAAATCTTCTTGCGATTTTGCATTTGGCCAACTCTGAAATGTTTGTCAACTGGTGTGCTGCATCCAACGTGAGGAAACTCATAATTGGATTCGTGTAAAAAGCGAGCGTGGAAATTACAAACGCGCCGTTTAATCGCTATGAGCGATCGTTTTTCTCGCGATCGCATTCAACGCGCGTGAAGTGTTGTGCTGTGCTGTGCTGAAGAACTGAACATAGATTGGAATGAAGTGAACTAGAAGCGATAGAAATTCAAAAAACTCACTTCATTGTCACAACTCGGTAATTGAAAATCAGCGTGACGAATATGCTGGTTCGCTTCACTTTTTGTTTGTTCCTTCCAAACTCCTCTGCACTTGCGGCTAGCGGATATTAATTGCCGGCGATGCGCGCGACGCGTAACTGTATTAGTTGTGAAATTAATCAAGGTAATCACGGATTAGTTTAGTGCCGATTGAGTAAAAGCTCATCCTCGTCACTGGCCGGTCAGTGAAGAGTTCAGTGAAACCAGATTCCACGGAATCGCAGCCCAGTGCAGCGCAGCGCAGTGAGCGCGGTTCTTGCATTATTCATGAATTCAATTCCTGCGTGTGCAGTTAAAACTTAGTTACATGGATCCGTTAGTTACCGATTGATATGAACATTACTGATCGCTATTTCTTTCAAAAAACGTTTCTTTCCTCTTACACTTTTTGTACGACTACGTTTTCTTCTGCTTCTTCTGGTTCTTCTTCTTCTTCTTGAAAGTATTTCAACAAAAACAACAAAAGTTAAACTTGAAGTTGAAGCTTTAGGGTGAGGTATCGCGAAGGTAGATTAAGTAATTAATGTGCTTGCTTCTTTCGCTTTCGCGCAGCAGCAACCCGAGGAGAAACCAAGAAGAGAAGAAAACGACGTCGTCATTAATGGAATCTTTATGAGAGTGACAATATTCAAGATTGTATATCTAATAAGAAGAGAAGAGGAGAAGAGAAGGGCTTGTCCAACTCCAAGTCTTCGTTTCGTGCTTTTCTTTTTCTTGGCTCTTGGTTTCTTCAGACGCACACAAAGAAATCAAGCTCCAGCCAGAAAAGGGTTGCTGCTCAACTCAATTAATCCTAATTTAATGAAGCCAAGTCCTCGAGCCAGAATTTCGTGACTGGGATGATGGTGATCGCTATGATTTACACATGAAACTGCAGGCGCACTGCCATAAGCTTTGAAATTAGTTTCCGATACGATCGCTTGTCTTGCCTTGGCTGGACGGGTATCATAATAAGCAAGTGAAAAATTGACCAACGATCATTTTACCTGCTTCACTAAGAAGTGATACTCTAACCTCCAAGTACAATAATAGCATTGCTGCGTTGGAAATTCGTTGAATTCATTAATTCCTCGGCAAGCAACGCGAGCCTCGTTACTGTTGCGTAATTATCATCAGTCACAGCGTTTTATTGCGGCAGAAACGTATGAAAATTGAATTTTTAATTAGCGGGTCATTTACATTTAAAACTTTTAATTAGGAGTGCCTTCCACTAAGGCAAACCAGAGCAGAGCATAGCATTTGTAATTAAAATATTCATTCTACCTCTAACAAGCAAGCAAAGAATACGATTTCAAGAAAGAAGAGCACTTTTTATTAAACTTCCAGAAAACTTCAGTTAAACTTGAGTTAAAAGCATAACTTCTCTTGAGTGGTGTGGTGTTGGGTGTTCTTAAGGTTGGCTGGATGTATGCTCAAACTAGAATGATTAATGTGGCGTGAGAACTTCCATGGGCCGCAGGGTCTTCTGCTGCTGCTGCTGTTGCCGCTACTGAAGCGCATCATCATCATCATCTCTTACCCGACCAGTACCAGTGCCAGTACCAGTTTCGTGCGCATGCACATCCATTTATTACACGTTATGATATGATGCGTTCGTTCGTTTCTTCGATACAGACAGTAACCCTTAAAGTCACTTCACTCACTACTCACTGACTTAAGTGCTTAATTGTCACCAGCCATTGGGTGCCCAGCTATGCAGAGTGAAGTGAAGATGTCTGTAATGAAGAAACAAACTGTAAAACGAGCGGAAATAATTCATAAATTAATATAAAAAGTCCCCGCCGGCTATACACCGGTCGGCGCAAGCGCAACACCTGGCTGAACTTGAGGTTCTTCCTTAACTTAATTTATTCGTCGCCGAGCGAATCAAAATCAGAGCAGTCAGTGAGTAATTGAAATTAAATTGAAATCGGGAGCGAGCAAGCGACGGCAGGATAATTCAATTGCGCCCGTCAAGTTGTTATTGTTCTGCGGCGTCATGTCAGCGACGTACGTTTATTATTTATCGTTATTATTAACAAATGGCTTTTGTCATGGTGCATTGCCATCGAATTGAAACCGCAGCACTTGAGACGCTTTTGCTGCACGTTGCTAAGTTTCCCATGCTCTTCTCTGCTTGTTGCCTTCCTGCCTGGCCTGGCCAACAGTGCAAGAAGTCTTTGCTTCACATTTCTTAAGATGCGGTGCGGTGCAACGCAATGTCAAAATGAGAAAAATGAGCAAAGATGACACGATTGCGGTAAACGCAATTTATTTAAACTTTATTACCTACTCACTGCGTTACAGCATTACTTATTCTCTTTGTGTCGGTAGTTTTTGTTAGAAAAATGATAAAACAAATGAGTGTGTGAATTTGCAATTGATCGTCGAGTGCACTTGCGCTTGCGCTTGCGTGCCGATTATGATTATTCATTGAGAGCGCTGAACAGCGAGCGATCGCAGCAAGACGTCCTTATGTCGGTCTTTATACCTCTGACGTGCCGGGCAATAATCGAACCGGATTGTGCAGAGAAGCTCTTTCTCTGCTCAGAGCTGCAACCAACCAATCACGTAATTAATTTAATTTGTTATGAATTTCATATCATTGGAGCGCCGACTGCGATGATGAGCTCGCGAACACCAAACAAACACGCCACCGGCCTTCTTTTATCGATTCTTTTCACTCGATTCATTAATTCGTGTCTTTGATTCCTACCTGCGTAATTAACCATCCCATCAATTAACTTTCTGAAATTACAGATAATCTATAATGATTTTTATTATATTATGGCTTATTAATTGTGACCCGAGCGGAGAAATTAAGAGCAAGAAACTGAAGCTGAAGATTATGACACGATTATCAGGTATACTTGCCCACTTACGAGTATATCTTAAGACGACGCGAAGCGTCCAAGGAAGAAGTTTAATGATTCAATCGCGTTTTTGGTTTGGTGTTCACTGTAACCTGTAGAATTTCGTTTTATTTTAAGTAATAATTGTAAGTGAAGACTGAGGCTTGCTTGGTTTTTGTGTACACAGGTGTATTGTGAGTGAACGGAATGCTTATGTGATTTACGATGTTTGTGGTTGCGTTGGCCATCATCGTTCGTTCTTCATTTCCAAGAGAAATGCAATGCGATTTGTATGCACACCACACACCGACGAACACCGTACACGAAAAATCTACAAGTTTTTAATTGACTTTCAAACATACCAGTCAACTAATATAACCTAACAACTAACCAAACGCTATGCAACCAAGCGAACATAAATAAATTAATATGCATTGTGCACAATATGATAATTAATGTCACGTGATTAATTAATAATTATAATGATTATGAAACGAATTAAAATAAATACATAATTTTCGCAGGCTTGCTGAGTTTGCTTAGTTGTTTCTTCAATAAACACAGCACTGCGCAGAGGTAAAGGCGAATCGAGTGGAATTTAATTGCAGAAATTATAGCAAGTTTACAACTTGCGTCTGCTGCAAAAGCGCAAGCCAGGCGCAGGCAAGCGAGCGTTCGATGACGATGATGATGACTCGGATGCTGCGATCTCTTCGCGGCAGAAGCAAAGCAGGAGAAGAGATCTGAGTGGAAACTGGAAAGACGAGTCGCGTATGATAATGGCTGGTCAACGGCCTATCGTGTCAACAGGTGCTAACACTTTACTCTTCTTCTTCTTCTTCTTCGTCTCCGTCTGTGTTGCATTTCCATATCTTTCTTCTTCTTCGTCTTTGTGGTGTGGTATGGTGTGTGCTCTGAAGGGTGAAGGCCGTTTAGTAGTCACTAGGGAAGTCTCCCTTTCTCAAACACTCAAACCCAAGAAGCAAGGAAAGATTACCATCGAACAATGCAAACAGTGCTCGATGACCAAATATAACCTAACAATAATAAACAGTATGTAATTGAATCGAAGAATGGAGCACTGACTTGAACAAGTGTTTTATTGCTGTGAGTAAGAAGTATACACTACCGTTGTTAGTTTAATACATTATTTGATAGGCAACTTTCACTCGTCTCATCCTCCGAATGCACCTTTCGCTGTGCTCCCGGAAATGCATGCAAATGCATTCTTGCGATAAGCAGAGGCGCGCTTCCGGATTTACCGAATCCCAAGTTTATCTGCAGTCCGCAGTCGGAGTTTGTCTCCCTCGTCGATAAAACCGAATATTTATGTAACGATTATGCCGAATTTATGCAAATGCACATGCAGCCAGCGATAATCACGCAACTTACTGACTTTATCGCAATTTATTGCGGCTCATTTTGAATGTGGATTAAAAAATACTTAATAAGCTGTAAAGAAATACCGTTGCACTGCCAAACTGAATTTCTTTTTTCTTCTTCTTGCAGAGATCGTTCACCCTTATTCTGCAGGCAGTTGATCACAACAACTACACGAATCCAGGTCAGTACTTTGATATTAAGTGATAAGTAAATGTGATTGAGATAAACTATCACTTAAGTACATATTTAAATTAAGTATACAGCCTGAGGACAATACGCGTGCCCAAGCTTGCGCAGTAGCATCAATTTTCTCGCATCGCGGTGCATCGGTGCAACGCGACCCCTTCAGGGCGTCTCGTGCCGCTTTCATTTATACGGATGCAGGTTACGTAATGACGTGTTTTAATAGACGCCCTTAGGTGAAACGTGTTCTCATCCATTCAACAATACAATACAATACAATGCGCTACAAAGCATGCAACCAACACTACACTCACTGCAACACAGTGCACTTTTATCATTCGTACACCATCTTCAGTGTGATTTAATGAAGAGCGCTGCAAGCGGTGCGCTACCGTGTTACAAGCATTTTATTAATGTACGATTATGTTTCGCCCACGTGCACAGCACCTCAACTCAACTCAGATCAGGTACACACACCTCTATCAATAATAAAACAAAATACTATGACAATCAGTCAAGCAAGTGAGTGTTTTTAACAAGTTTATAAAGCAGTTGTGGATAAATTGTTAGAACACCCAGCACGTCACGACGAATTCTGTGTGGGTGCTTACAAGTCAATTGCGCTTGCGCTAGCACCAGCGCTTCTTCAACTTAAGATGTTTACAAATAAAGACACGAGGACACGAGTGCTGTGCACACAACATAACGACAATGAGATGATAAACATCGCGCAGTGCAATGCGAGAAAGTGGGCGGCTAAGCTAACCTCAAAATTGTGGTAAATTAATCAATGTGTATTTGTTGTTTAGCAGCTACCAATAGTGTCATTGAAGAGGCCACATATTCCGGAATCATCGATCCCAGCAGCGACTGGCACACATTGGACTTTCAGGGACGACAAGCCCGTCTTACTTATCGTGTGCGGGTGCAGTGCAATACACATTACTATAATGCCACCTGTACGAAGTTTTGCCGGCCTCGCGATGACAAGTTCGGTCATTACAACTGCGATTCCAACGGAGACAAAGTCTGCATTGATGGATGGAAAGGCAATAATTGTGAGACTGGTACGTTGTAGACAATACATTGCTTCTTGCTTGCTTGCTGTTTCAATATGTTAACCTGTTTGTTTGTTTCTTGTTCTTATAGCGAAATGTAAAGACGGATGCCACCCGGAGCACGGCAAGTGCGATAATCCATGGGAATGCAAGTAAGTAGTGTATTGCGAGGCGAATCGCCGATTTCCGCTACGTGCATGCCAAATTTGCACCTACGCTTGTGAAGAATGGACCGGAATAGGGCTGTTTTGTTGTTTCAACACAACACAACAGAACAGAACAGTTTCAACACTCAAAAACGCATGAGAAAATTATCGGTTCAACCGTAACACTCAAGTTAAGTTGCGTTGTGTGTTGCCAATTTCGTGCATTTACATACAGGTTGAACAATTGATTGGTAATTGTATTTAATTCAGCGCACTCTCGCGCAAAGCGGAAAAATTACGGTTACAGAGTCACGACGCGTAATTTTCTTCATTTCGTTTCGTGTGCTGCGGCGTAGTGTCGTGTCTTGGCGTGTATTGTAATTATCCACCTTCATTCTAATTGCATTCGCATTCGTTTCATTTCCAGTTGCCGGATAGGCTGGCGAGGCGAGCATTGCGATCAGTGTGAGCCGTATCCCGGATGCAAGCATGGCTATTGTAACGGCTCCTCGTGGCAGTGCATCTGCGACACGAACTGGGGTGGCATTCTGTGCGATCAGGGTGAGTATCCGCCGCCAAGACAATTACTTTTTGCCTTTTTTATGCTTACTTTTTTGGGCATTATCAATGTCACCCTTGTAAAGGGGTGAATGAATCACTTGCTTGATCCACTTGAACATATGATCAAGTGCGGTGTGAGTTTAATCATCGTTTATGTGCCAACATACACACCCCTGCCCGTTGGGGATTAGCCATAGTTTTTTTAGTTTTCGCTTAACTCATTGGGGATTCATTCAGGTCATCATCATCATAGTCCTCCGTCGGCCGTTGAGAGTATGGCATGCGGGCAGCTGTGAAGTGGTCACGCATATTAATTTCGGACAGTTAATCCATCTGTTGAATTCGCATTCGCATTCGAATTCGTTTTTTATCTCGAGTAGATGGAGACATCACATCATAATGAATATCCCATTAGATAGTCGTGGTTTCACGAGGGTTGTTTCTCATATAAATGTGTCAATTATACTCAGCAGCGCAGCGTATTCAAATGACTCAACAGTCTGTCCTGTCGTCCAGTGGCTGAAATCAATTCATTATTTATATGCGACGACACGAACAAGACTTAAAACTTACTTTTTTGTTTCGCTTCACTTCGTCGCGTTGCGTTGTGTTGTGTGTATTTTGTTTTGTTTCCTTTGGCGTTTTGTTGGTTGAGTTTGAGAGGAGCACACCTGTACTACGCTCCCACGGTATTTTACCTACCGAAAAATGAAACGAAACGCATATGCACACGCACATGGCGCGCATCTTCCGTTCTGTCTTCATCTTCATTCATCCACCACTGGCAGCAACAGCAGCAGCAGCTGCTTTCCCTTCGTTCTACAAAGGAAACACACACTTTTCACACAGTCCGTCGCTTTCCAGATTTGAATTCGTGCGGTACGCATGAACCATGCATGAACGGCGGCACCTGCGAGA
>NBZA01000806.1:46466-69893 GCA_003054995.1 Aleochara bilineata
CAGCCGTCAGATTATGCAGTATATGACTACGCTGTTTCATCAATTTTATGTCAATTTGACTAGAATCTTCATACTGACCGTTTGTAATTGGATTTATAAAACGGTTACGAAATTCTTTATATGTGCCAAGAATCGAAGGTTTCACAAACTTTATCATGTGATAATCTACCAAAACAAAATGCGAAATGACAATTGTTTCATCATTGAATAAGCACTTACATTCGTCTAAATTATTCTGCATTGGAGTACCAGTCAATATAATCCTACGTTTAGTTTTTACACGTGATAACAACCGCGTTCGCTTAGCATTTCCATTCTTAAGTAAATGACCTTCATCACAGATGATCATACCAGGACCAGGATCCAATAATGCCTCATCCAAAATGGGCAAGTCAGCTTTAACAAGCTGGCAGAATGATTCGTATCCAAGTACAAGTACACCACCCTTGCTACTCCAATATTTCACCTTTTCAGTTCGTTCGGACATAGGTCTTTCACTTAAATCAATTAAATGAATAATAAAATAAAATTACACCCGCTGTTGTTAGACCCACCTTATCTGATGGACCGAAAACTCATAGTCCTTATTGTTGGCAATACCAAATGCCATTTTAAACTCGTGTGCCCAATTTCGAATCGTCGACATGGGACAAACTATGAGTGCTTTATTAATCCCACCAACTTTAAACCTGAACACTGTGTGGAGCAATGTAATCACCTGTAGTGTCTTCCCCAAACCCATGCAGTGCGCGAGAATGCATCCCGCGCCTGGATCTGTAGTCGCACGTTCAAAGCTCTCAAAGCATGCGTCCCACATGAAGCGCACGCCCTTTTTCTGATGTTCCTTAAGCCTCAAAGCAAGTGGCTTATGCACGGCTATTAGATTACCTTCATTAATATCTAGGACCAACGATTCTTCCTCAACAAGGTCAGATGACAATTGCGAAAGCTGTATTTCTAATTCAGTTTGTTTTTTCTTCAAGCGCTCCAAGCGCTTTTTCTCAACGGCATTCGCCTCACGCGTTGATACTTCCAACTCGGCCTCCGTGATGATACTTCGCAGTTTCTTGCGACTGTCTTTTTCCGCCGGTCTATCCTTCTTCTTCGTTTTCCTCTTGCGCTGAGATGGGTTTAAACCCAAGTCAATACTCTCAACGTCAGTACTCTTTGTGGTAGCAGAATCTAACGTTATGTCAACCACAGAACTATTTGTAAATGAAAGCGACTTTTTTGGGTCTTCCATCGAAGGTTTGGTCACGTTTGCAATTTCGCTGAGAGGTTCACGAAGAAGCGGATCTAATCGCCAACTAGCCTCGGGATCTGGCGGTCCATTTGCTTTGTCATCATTCGTGTTGTTAGTCGAGACTTTCTTTGGTTTCTTGTCATCCTCTTCAGAACTGCTCAAATCAAAGTCATCATGGGTGTCGGTAATTAAATCAAGTATCTCACTTGTGTTTTCACTGCACGCATCAACCGTTGAACCCACAGATGCGGGAGATCGGTATTCAGTATCACTTAATGGCTGAGTAGTCCCTGTGTAAATAGACGTCTCACTCTTCTCACTGCTGCTACTGCTTAAAATGCGGTTAAAACTATTTCTTTTTCGTTTCACCCTTGGAATAATTTCGCTTTCATCCGAGTTATCGCTATCGGCCAAACTTGTATCAGAAAGTGGATCTGTTCGTCCTGAGGATGGTGAGTACGAACTGTCTGAACTATTGGATGGTAGTGATGATGAAAGAGACAATGAGGTCTTGCATTCTTCTGAATTTTTATGGGCATTATCAACCAGAAGTCTCTCATTGCGAGTAATATATACTTTAGCTGATTTCATTCTACGTGTAATATCTGTTATCATTGTGTTTTCTTCAATTGAAAGTTCTGAGAGAGATCTACAATAAATTCAAACTGTGAAATTAGGTAAAACTTCAAGCAATACTTACTTTAATTTATCATCAAAATCTGAACTTTTTATAGAATCTCCTTCGATTTCATTCAAGATTGCAGATGTGCTGTCATCCGAGCCTTTTGGTACACTATTAAGAAATGCCATCATCTTCTGCAACTTGATAGGAGAAATATCTGGCAGCTCCTCATCGTTTGTAACAGATGTAGTGTCAAACAGATCCCCATCGATCGCCATTTCTTTCCTTAGTACTTCCACCATACTTTCGCACTTATCCGCTAAAATTGATACTTGACCTGATATAAGTTTCAGCTGGTCCTCATAACTGTTCCAATTAAACCTTAATGCTTGGCCGAATGCAAGCACATTTTCTGGTGATTTAAAATATGATAGCATTTCATTGTCAAACAGATCCCATACATCATTGACAGTCTTTTCTACTTGACATCTTAACCGTAAGAGCTGTTGTGCTAGGTCAAAGACTTGTTTAGATTGTTGTAAAGTCAATTTAGCTGACTTAGTTGAACACGCTTCAATGAATTTAATGTGGGTATTTTTCTTTGGTTTATTTGCACCATACAGCTGGACATCTAGTAAGAAACTATAAGAAAATAATCAGAGTATCATTAGAAATTCACAGTAGTTCATACAATGATTATAGGTAGGTACTTACTCTTTTATTACACGATTTGACTTCCTGGAGAACACCATCGTGAAGTAATAAAGATTTTCCCAATGTTATTGTTTTCGATTACGAGGTTATTTATGTTCCGCTGTACATTTACAACACTTTATCATGGTACTCGTGATTATCTGATTTTCAACGTAATCATACTCTAATGTTAGCGATTCTCAACGCAGTCTTGTGGCTTAAAACAAGTCACAAATTATAACCGATTGTGAAAACATAATTAATTGCTCAAAAATAGGTTAAAAAACCTTATCACAATCCACTGGAGGCGCGCAATGCCTATTTTACAATAGTGTTTTGTAAACTGCTAAGACCAGTGGTTCCCAACCTTTTTTGTGCCGTGTCCCACTTTAGCTTTTCTAAAGATCTTATGTCCCCCCTTTATTTGCCCGGTTTCTCCGGACCAAAAGGGTTAAATACGTGTCGAGTACATCTTCATTGCCTCCCTGTGGGGCGTAGGCCCCACGTTGGGAAACACGGGCTTAGACGGAACCAAAACTCAATTTTCTTGCAACCCACTAACGAAAAAGATACCCGAAATTCTTATAGGACCGATAAAAATGTTTTCACAATTTGTAACACACAAAATAAAAAATGACCATTTATATAATTATCATGTATATTTATATTATTTGTTCAACGCTAATCTATAATATTTCATTTCATTCATGTATAATAAGTATATAAACTAAAACTAAACTAGAAAAATATTTGGTTGACATTTGTATTTCTGTTTTATACACATATAATAATCATATCTTCGTATTAAAATTTGCCTTCCATCATCAGAAAGTAAATTATGCTTGTTTTCAATAGAATTTTGCACTTTGTACTTAAATAATTTGTTCCCTGAATAGTATTGGATCCGAGCATTGGACGACCGGTCGTCCAAAGACATGTTAGTGCTGCACAAAAGATAGCATCAACCGAAAATATTAATCCTTACTCTTACTAAACTGAACAGCGTGCTACAATTTACTATTCTACACATAAAATAATTAGCAAAACATACAAGTCATACGATATAGGATGATTCACATCGTGAATGTTTTGTCTTATCTGGTCTTGCGTAGGCTTGTCTTTTCGTACATATTGTATGGTTAGACGCTGTACATTTAACTATGTCTACTTCGTAACCAGTCTTTTTCAAACGTTAAAGTTAAATCATTAGTTATAAATATTATAAAATTAAAATCTATTTCCATAAGATGATAATTTAAATG
This sequence comes from Aleochara bilineata, assembly GCA_003054995.1. NCBI lineage: Eukaryota > Metazoa > Arthropoda > Insecta > Coleoptera > Staphylinidae > Aleochara > Aleochara bilineata. Next base: position 50,287 of record NBZA01000806.1, read on the forward strand.
TGTCTGCTCTGGTCTTTTCTTTACGTGTCTTGTGTTTCTACCGCGCAACGCGAAATCATCCTAGATCTTAAAATAATACATAACTTAAATTACACTCTGCAGTAATTATTGTCTAAAACTACTCATAATTTTGGTGTCCATTTTACAAGTGTGAAAAGATAAAAATTAATGCCCTTTGAAACATAAATAACGATCGAACTGTATCTGTCTCGTGGAATGTGGTGAAAGTTGATAACATCGATGGGGTTATAAGTTGCTCAAAGCGATGTTAGATTTGTATTTGGTGTTTCAATATCCGTTACGTTGATCTGCATTATTATGGACACTGGAATAAGAAATAAAGATATTAGAGATCAGAAGAGGTTAGATAAAATGATAAGCATGGGAGGTATGAATGTTTGCGATGCACCATATACCCTTCCAACGAAGCATGTTAGTAGTGCCATGGGATGATTAGTGATTTTTTGTTACTTAAAATAGAACAACAAAATCACTAGTCTTCCACATGAACCCACTGGTTAGTAACAAGTAGCAGAAGATGACCACCAAACACTTGTTATCAAGAGAAAGCTTAATTAATAGTCATTTATATCTTTGATTATTAGTGCGTGAGAGAAGTCCTCCAGAGTGCGAGATTAGTTTGTGGTCTTGTTTGTATCACATTAGTATAATACCTATAAAGCAACCCCTTGAAACGGTTCTCAGATCCTAGGTATAGCGGTTGCTCATCCTTTGGTGGACTTCTCTCGCACTCACTGGAGAGACTAAAATACGAACACGTATCCGAAGCTTAAGGTAAAACAGCACAAAACATTGAAAGAATCGAGGAGAGTGACTTTGATCCTACCTTTGCTGCAATAGATATTGCGCCATTTGAATCTGATTCGGATTACCCGATATGGTTATAATCCGGTCATTTGAACCGGGAAGTGGTTCGTCGATGGTGATGCCAGCGCCTGAATCCTGTCGAATCTTCCTTATGCGACTGCCACCTTTGCCAATTATTGCACCAGCCAGCTGCAAAGTTTAAAAATTATACAATGCTCTTAGAATGAGATCTTTTCTGGTACATACGTCTTTTGGTATTGTCACTTGTGTGGACGTCTTGGTCATATTACTATTGCCGTTCATTGGCGGCGCGTTGTTGCTTGCACCGTTGCAGATCGACGACGATTGGTTATTACCCTGCATCATATTGGACGGCATCTGGTTCATCATGTGATTGGGCCCATTTCCATTCATCGGAGATGCTGGAGGGTTGTTCCAGCCATTGCTGCGCTCGAAACCGTTCACACTGCCGTTCATGGCACGCGGAGGCGGCGGGCCTGCAAATCCCCCACGGTGGGGTATCGGCGGTGGAGGTCCCATTGGCCCCCTTTCGTTGAAATTGCTTCCCATAGGAGGTGGTGGTCCCCTTGGTGGAGGCGGACGGCTGAATCTTTCGCCATTACGTGGCCCTCCACGTCCGCCACCTACTCCTCCGCCCCCACCACGTGATGGACCACCCGGTGGCGGTGGCCCACCTCGTCGCATTTCGCTAGGTCCGCCGCCACCGCCACCATTGGCGCGACCACTGCCATAACCTCCATACTCATCTGCGTAGAACTCATCATAATTATACGGATTATAAGGATTAACAATCCCTTTGATAGGAGTCTGTAATAATAGAACAAAAGTGAGAACAATACCCAGTGGATATCCACGTGAAATCACATACAGTCTTGATCAGCTTGATGATTTCCTGGATGGCGTTTATGCATTGGAAGTCCTGACCGTTGATCTGTATGATTCTGTCGGTGCTCTGAGGCGCACAATTCGAGAAGATCTTAATACGGGCGCCCGTATTCTGAAATACAAGAGACGCACGATTACGTGGAGGCCTTTCGGGAGCCGCTTATTTATTGGCAGTTGGCAATTAACATCTTTGCAGTTTGTTTGTCGTCAAACACACGCGGCGAGGCGATGTAACAAAGGAATGAGTGAATGCGTGCGTGCGGCGTGCTCGGCCGGCGTACTCGTGGTTCGTGGTTCCAGCGCCCTAACAACCCCGACCGTTGTGTGTATCGATCAACGTTCGGCATGCACTGCACTACAGTACACTGCCACTGCACGCACACACAGCCGCGACGCGCCCGTCTGACTCCACTCGGCACGCGATCTCGACATCCTTGGGAGGGCGCGCAGTACTCACCTGCCCTCCACCTGTCCGTCCTGCTCTGCGCTCGAACGTTCCGCGAAAAGGATCACTGATGACTAACCAACCACCGACATACAATGAACATAATGATAGCGCGACATTTACGCACGCAATAACCAACGGTTCGTGACCGCACGACAATGGAGCAATCGAATTGACGGATAGATGGATGTATGCATGCACGAACTCAAATGTTCTAATGTGCAATTTCGGCATTTGGCTGCATACTCACAGTGCGCAACTCTTTGATTTTGGCGCCAGCTTTGCCAATCACGCAGCCCGCTTGGCTTTGGTGGATCATCATGCGCAGATCCAGGTCTTCATCCTGTTTGCCATTCTGCAAGTATTACCCATATAAGTAACCAAATTTATTCACATATGCACATATACGTATTAATCAACTAGGAAAAGGTATTGAATGCTTTACCTGTTCCAAGTTTGGAATAACATCAGTGATAATCTTGCAGATCGTGGGCATATCTGATGAGAGTGTGAGCATCCTGCAACCACAACACAACATATATAACTTTTCCAAATCAAACTGCAGGGTGAATATCAACACGGGTAGATGGGTTTATTTAATTGTTGCGCATTGTAAAGATGGATGCTTGTTATCCTGGTTCGATCCCTAACGGCTGGGCATAGGCATGGACCTCTCGCATTCAAAGTTATTCAGGGGAGGAGAATAATTTTCGAACCTATGCACACTTCAAAGGTTAAGTATCATCCATAGATACATGATTATAGTATAAGTATGTAATATCAAAAATCATGACAAAAGTGGACATCAGACAAACTAGTGGAAATTAAAAACACCGGCTGATTGCACTCTGCTCATTTTAATTTTGTTATTGCAATGATGATAATAATAAGTAAGCCAGAAAAACATATTGAAACAACGAATCAAACACACACACGCAACATAACAAAACACAACAGAATATAATAAACAGAACAGCCACACACACAGGTATCTTGAATGTTTGATTGATTTGGATGCGAGATTAAGAGTGCAACCATCAGCCAGCCGGTAGTTGTTGTTGTTACCTAGCTTGTTCTGTTCGTTTGTGAACACAACTACAGTTAAGTTAAACAATATATTAAATGTATAAAGAGAAATAGAGAGACACAATAGCAGAGAGAGATTGTGAATTATTATATTTGATAGTATGTAAGTTTGAGTTCGTTTACCGTTCTGGGCCCGGACAGTCAGGGACAGTAATCGAGGCTTTGTACTGTGTTGCGGTAGTGGATTCGCGCCAAGTTCATTCAAAATGTTGGTGGGCACACGCGGGCGGGCGGGCGTTGGGGCGATTGGGCACAACAGGTGGACGGGCGGGCGGGTGGCCGGGCCGGGGGCAGAAGAAATTGTCTCAGTTAACAGCACAAAAACTATACAAAACAAAGCGAACACATGGGCACTCTACTCTCTCCCTTCTTTTCGCTTCTTTCTGACCAATCAGCCACCCGTAAGTTGATACTCATGATACAAGTATACAATATGGTAACGCAAATCTACAACAGTAGTCCTTTGCTGATGATGCAAAGGATCAAAGTGCCTTGTGTTTGTTTCCTGCCTGCGTTTACGTTTACGCTCTGGTGCATTGGATACTGACCTGGCTCCGGAGTTTCGTGATGTTCTGACCGCCTTTGCCAATGATCGAGCCGGCGACCTGCAAAGCGCAACAATTTAATGAACAATAACAAACACTTTCCTTCCGGTGAAACACTACCTTGCTGGGTATGAGAAGACGCACTTCTTCGTCTCCACGACGCGATCGTTTCTGTGGAGAGCCCATTTCACCGTCGGCCTCACGTTTCATGGCTACAGGTACCTGTAATCAATTAGAAAATCACAATAAGATTGTTAGAATAATCAATTATGCAATAAAATAAGCATTTGTTTGCTAATGTAAATTCACTTTAATGGTGAAGGTGTGATGTGAAGCATTTCAGTAAACACTCGACAGGTTTGTGTCTGGCACGCGTTTCGCTTCTTTCCACTTATTCTCTCCCATTGTTAGAAGAATCATTACATTACTTTACATTACGTTTCTCATTCTTTTCGCACAATACCAGCAAGAAATCTGTTTCCTAACAGCAACGACCACTCATTGCGTAAAACCATTAAGTATATTTGCACAAAAATGAAAAAAAAGTTAGTCCTTCAAATCCAGTTTTTTTCTTTGTACATGTTATGCATGCGCAAAGTTGTTTGTTCTTGTTCCGATGCATTTATATACTTAATTAATTCGAAAGAGAACTCACTCGCTTGAAACAATTATAATCAGGGACGTCAACATGCGCGTGTGGTTGAAAGTGATGCTGATGATGTCTTGAGTTCGCTGAAGTTTGCTGCCGCAGTTTGTGCAACTGCGGTGGCGGGATTCGCAGATCCAGCAAAGCACTCATTACTCGCTGTGTTACGGGGTATTTACACACGCCACGCGGTGATAACTAACGAACAAACAGAGAACTGAACTATATGTAGATAGATAGATAGATGCTTGCAACTGAACGTCCTCGAGATGCTGCTCCGGCAGTCGCGACTCAATGACTAAAAACAAACCAAAATACTGTACGTTCGGCGAGTGTGCGTTCTCTCCGAGTCCGAGAAGCTGCCGCCCCTCATCGCAAGGAAGAGGCGCGCAACGCGTTTAATTACTGGCTGCGTTTCCGTAAGTATGCGTACACACTCGCAAGTGCATAATATGACAAGCGACACAAGCTCACTTTTTGTGTCTGAATCGCATTGCTAATTAAGGTCGCGTCAATATTGGTAAACTGTCATTTGCATACCGAATTGGATGAACGAATGAAGCTTGAGGCTGCAGCATTCCGACATTCCTCTTCATGTCGCAATGGATTGTTTGTTCATAAACTTGCATAATCCGTCCAGCAACACAACAACATTGTACATATAGGAAAAGAACAGCAAAAAGTTGTTTTGATACACATATACGTACATGTGTAAGTGCAATATGAATTCAAATCCTCGAAGGCCAAATTGCAAATTTAAGTCATCCTCTGCACTTATTAATTACTTATTGTCAGAAAGCAAGCAGCCTTGAGCATGAGACTCACGTGCGCCTGCTTCACTGTTATACTTCGCCTATAAACGACAAGAGCCAAGAGCGCTTCGAGTGAGTGGGTAGCCAAGTAGATTATCTTTAATTGTCAGATGTAAATTTTTCTGGGCACCGAATTACGTAACGACATTGAGGTGACATTGATTGATTCGCACAAATATAAAGGAGAGAAATAACGTTTGCACTTATCGTTAGAAATTTCAGCACTTACTGGCTCAACTCGCACTTACTTAAGATAAATTAACGCATGGAAGTTGAAATTGTGAGTTAAGTTAAATTGACTCGTGACATCATTGTTCCCTTCGTTTCGTGGCATGTTGTGTTCTTCTTTCTCGTTTCGTAAGAAATATCGAAATCCGAGTGAAGACTTGCCAAATGTATAATTAGATCAACTGGTTGCAGTCGCAGTCAGCAGGGACCAGAGAATTTTCAACTGATGATGCATCGCCTCATTTGCATCTCCATCATCATAATTCCACGTCTTGTAGACAGAAAGACAGACGGACAGACAGGTCAGTCCGTCCGACTAACATCTATTTTCAAAAAATGTACAAACGCAAGGAAAAAGTAAAAGTCTTGATGCATCATCTCGGCGATATCGCGAATGAATAACTGCGAGCTACTCATGCACGAAGCGATGCAAAGCAACAAACAACAACAACACAGAAGAAACGAACAAAGCGATCCTTATTGCATCAGCTCTTGCTCATTCTTGCAATGCTATTTCTTCATCGATAACATTCACAGACAGGTTGGGTTCCTTACAACCAGTAGTTTTAAGCGTAACTGTTTGAAAATAATCAATTGCAAAAAAGAACAGCTTTATATGTACATTTAAATGTCAATGTTCCAATGTTTTCTTATTCTTCTTCGTGACTCAATTCGTCTTGCTAGTGCTTACTTTTTAATTATTTCTTATTTGGCATTAATTTTATTGAATTGTATAGATAATTTATCGACTTGTTTGTCCACGCTCTCTTCGCTATAATTTATTGTTTCTACATTGCAGAGACAACGAATCCGACGACTGGTTTGGTTTCAAGTAAAATTAGCTGAATTTTTGTCACATGCTTGACCCACTCTCTTGGGATGCAAAGCAATGCAATCCTTGGTCTGCGTTGCTTTGCATCGCATTGCAAGGCAATGACTAGGCTAATAAATTGCACATCTTTAAGTGGCGAATAAACAACAAACACACACTGGCGTTCAATTCAGTTCAGTTCAATTCAATTCGTGCTTTCACAACATGACACGCTGCGCAATCGCAAGAGCACGTTTTCGTCCGACTTAGCCTACCCATCGAGGCTTCCGTCGATGGAATAAATTCATTTATTTCCATGTGGGAACGTCACGTTTTCCGCAGCAATTCACTTGTTGTTCCGCGAATAGCAAAGCAAATAGTCGTGCCATTTACTCCTTCATTAGCTAGCGAGCGAACGAACCATTGCAATGAGAGTGAACGCGCAGGAAGGTAAAACACAAACGTGTTATACAAATTCGCAATTAAACTGGAATTTATATTACCTACATTCATGTTCACATGATACGCAATTCGCGACCTCCATACTCGCGCTTTTATATTTTATTTTCTTCGTCTTCATAGATTCAAACTCAGATTCGTGTCAATGTGAACAACGCAAACTCACGTGTATGCACGTATGTACCTAAAGTTCGACGTGCTTGGCATATTTCATTATGACTTCACTCACGAAACGAAACGAAATGTTACTGAAAGAAGTCTGCTTAAATTTAGACGTGTCACTCTCTCTACAAGCGCAAACGCAGCGCAGGACAGCGCTAATGTGCGAAAATTAATGAGCGGATGTGAAGCGCCAAAGAATTTTGAATTTTATATATTTAAGCGAAAAAACATGTACCTACGCGTTGTAAACTAACTAAAGCAAGTTCAAGCGAAGTTCAAGGAAGAATGACAATGACAATGACAATAAGAATGTATGTGATTACATACTTGCGTTCAGCTTCAGCGCACAATAACAATTTCCTCCTTCTCTTCTGCTTCCTTCCTCCTTGCTTGTGCTTGTTCTTATTCAATGAGTGACACACGCACTCAACACACCGATAGATCACCTTTGTCTCGTTCCGTTTGAATCAGGCAGCAGTGCTCTTCACTGGCTTTAAATGAAATTCCGCGTCGACTACCAAACGGATTGTGTGCGCGGCTCAACAGTCGTTGGCATACTGGCTGGCTGTTATGCTCGCACCAAGAAGCTGAAGACTGACTCTGACTCGACTAAGCCTATCGCTATACTATATCTATACTTATGCACTTGCTTGCTTGCCTGCCTTCCAGCCTGCGCTTCCTCGTTCGATAACAAACTATTAAGAACTAATATATTTTATCCTCAAATGAATTTCCGCGTAAAAATTACTTATCGAATCTCTTCTTCTAAATCGAAATTGACTTTGGTCATTTGAAAATGAAATACAATTTGTCTGTAGTTTAATTAACTGATACGAATGTTGAAGATAATAAAGATTCAGGTATGTACTTACCGGGCTGGAAGGAAGTGAAGTGGTGTGCTGCTACCAGTCGCCGAAATCCTTGAAGGCGAATTCTGGAACAACGAGTAAAAATCGTCGAAATGAAAATATGTTTGTTTACCGAAAGAAGAAGTTTGTTCGGCGCAGAGAAGCGCACAATTTATGGCGCAAACAAACCTCTTGATCTAGTCGGCAAGTACCGAATAATATTGGAAGCTCTAACTCTACCTAAATACAGGTACAGTTCTAGCTATCTCTGGGCACTGAGGAAGAAGTGTACGGTGCAAGACCGAGCCGACGACTGGCCGGCGGCCGGCCGAAGTATCAACTTATCATTCCCGGATCTCCCCCAGGATAATACCCATTGGCCTAGTGTGGGCACCGCGAGCGCGAGACGGCGACGTGGCCGCAATTGATTGTTGACGTGTCACCATAGCGACTCGCGACCGAATACAAACACTCGTCCGCTTTTTCAACCCCATCCCTCATCCCCGTCCCGCACTAATGTGTAATGAGCAGCAACCCACCTCCTCACCACAATAATGACATGTGCGATATGCATTCATTCGGACATTGTCTATTCTCTTCCATGTTCTGACCCGTCCCGTTCGCGTTTTATATTAATTGGCCCAATAACACGTTGATGTCTTGTCGGTATGCCCCGCGCCCTGCACGTTGCGTTCTACCACTAACAATAAGTAATTCACGCACACACCTATTATACTCCACGTTCACGTTTAGGTCGATTCAAATGCCAACAGGCAGATAGGCATGTACATACATAGATAGCGTGGTGTGGTATGATGTGGCGAAAGAGTACAAAAGAGCAAGAAATCCCCGAGGATGGTAATTATTAAGTTGCATTCAAACTACACTGCCATGCATGCGCTGAAGCTGAAGTTGCAGTTGCAACACGAGGCTGTTCCCACGTGAATAAATGATGTCGAAGAGTCCTCAGTCCTCTCGGCGCGCCCGGAAATTATACCAAATACACGGAAAATTACAGACTTGCAAGACAATGAAAAAAGAACAGCCGCTGCATGCTATGCCATGCCATGCTACATGCAATCGACAGCAGTAATAACTAATCAATCGAAGAATAGAATACTTGATGAAACGAAACGCGCAATGCTATTTGCATAAGAATTGCATGTTCTTTGTTTCAGAACCACCGCTTTTGCATTACATATTTATAATAAATGGCGGCGTTCTTTCTATTTTCAACTTACAACACAAAATTCACTTGTTTCTTAAAATTTGACTTGAAATTCCTTCAAGTGTGTGAAGAAATAGCCTGATGGAAATGTAAACCTATATATAGATGGTGTTACAAGCAACTTGTTGCATTTTCGGTGATTTATTGCAATTCGTGTGCATAAACCGTGGCGGCGGCAACTGCACCGGCGGCAGAATAAATGAATGAACGGAAAGCAATTCACCGCATAACCTAAATTCGCCTCCTGCCTTCTCATTTATTACAGTTTCCTGGAACGTGTAGCATTTTTTGCCAAGCGGGAAGCCGTCAGACTCAATTAAGATGATTGGACTGCAGCACCTCTGCACCTGAAGAGGCGTCGCGATGCTTCAAGGAAATTCTTCCCGAATTCCATTCGTTCGGGGACAGGAAGGACACAGACAGGAAAGAAGCGCGCGCATGAAAAACAACTAGATATTGATCGAGTGAAAGCCTAACTTTGAATTTATAACATCCCAACATTTCTTATTCACTTGTTGGTCACAATAAAATACACGTAATGCAAAAAAGACGAGGATATTGATTAGAAATTTGTGTCGTTTTGCAACAAATTAAGCAAACATTGATATAAAACAGACAGATGCAAAGAAATACATGGTCTCTTTCCGTTCCAACATAACAAACAACGCGGCGCGGCGGCCAACCAATAATCATGGGTATACGCGGCGTAAATAAATGATGAGCGCCGGCCATTAAATATGCACGCGCCTTGCGCGCTCGCTCGGGCAAGGGGTGCAAGGCGAGCAGCAAGCACACGTGAGTTTGAATTGTCCTCAGGCTTCCGTCCTTCTTCCAATTGTGTGAAAATATTACGTGGTTGTAACGTCCGGCCTGCCAGTTGCCTGGCTACGCGAATTGAACCAAATTGAAGCGACACACACGCGATGTTATCCACAAATGGATAAATAGATAGGTACACACACGGTATGCTATAGAAAATATACTAGATTTTGAACTCGTAGGTATATGTGTAGCAATATTACATAACATAACATAGCATTCCCGGTATTAAACTTGAAAAAACGCCTGGTTTATGTCATTTCGCTCGTTTTGCGCTTGCGATGAAGGCACATAACTGTCGGTTCGTATAAGGCGCGACAGGACTAAACAAGACAGGTTCTCATGCGCTGCATGCGATGCATCGCATTGAATTGCATTGCAGAAATCCAATCGCCAGTCTAATCGGAAGCGAAGATTTATGCTGGGCAAACATACGCGTAGGCCTACTTCACTTCTCCTAGCGCTAGTATTTTCGCAATACAATGCATACACACCTACATGCATACATATTTATGCACGTGAATTGCATATCACAAAGTCAATGACTTTTCCTTCTTTCTGTTCTTTAGAACAGTGTTCCCGCAACATTTTCTCTATATACTATACTATATATATATACTATAGTAAAAGGTTCCGAAATAAGTTTGGGAACCACTGGAAAAACGATAGAAAAGTAACAACTGAAAAGAAGAATTTGTACATATGCACATCTCTTGGCATCGCGCCTAGAAATCTCTCAATTTCACACTTTCCTGTCGTTTTTTAATTCGAAATTGTTTGCATAGCGTTTGGCGCCCGAGGAAAATATGCGTGCGAGCCAAACTGAACGCAGATGATCATCATTGAATATGAGTCAATATAAATACAACCAATCGATTCGCTTACGCTCGCGCTGGCTTGCTCGGTGAATAAATAATTATCTAGCTAGCAGCAAGCATTTCGACATTAGTGCGCTTGTAACAATAAACGTGTTACTTTTATTTACCTTTATTATTTGTCCAAGCGTAGAGATACTGAATGAATAATCAAAAAAAACAATTAGTCAGTCAGTCTCTCCGGTCTAATTGTGTCAATGCGCATGCGTTGGCTGCTTTGAGGTGAATAAGTAGACTAATATATTCGACCAGTCTATTAATTTTCGTTGCATGGCTGCTCGGACGCTGGCTCTGCTCGTAGGCAGGCAGCAAGCAACAAGAAGTGTATGTATCTGAGTCTATTAGCGAACGCGTGATTTACAGTCGCGCATAATTATGTCAAAATAAAACACCTACGAGGTTTCATTCTTTCCTTCTGCCGTTTCCTTGACGACGATGCATAAACATAAACGCAATGACAATCGGAATCGTTTGCTCCCGTTTTACTTTACTTCACTCTACTTGGAACACACTTGGAGGAACACGAGCGAGCGTCCATTAATGATGCATAGGTAGATTAGTCCGATGTAACGATTACCTATTTTGAAACATTGATGGATAATGGGATAATGCATTTCGTATCGCCGATGGTGTATTTGTAGCTCGGTTGCTTAGCGACCACTCAAATACTGTACATACACACTTTTGGCTTAGCTTATTTATTTATGAACTGCACACGCTCAATTGAATGCGCCTGAACATCTACCTACAATACTTAAACTGATTACAGGTTTCTGTTCAGTTTAGCCTCATTTGGTTTCTATGATTAACTAGTTTTGCAATGCAACCCGACTCCCTCCAACAACTGATAACAACTCTTTATCATAGTTTCATTGACCTGTGAAAAGTGCGTTATCAACAATGCATCTGTACTTATAGAAGTGTGAATATAAAGACGATGTATAACTTTGGGTGTTGTGTCGATAATAAAAGGTCAAAGCGCCGGCCGGACGCATCACGCATGTTTTTATCGACATTTCATGGACGCCCGCCGTTGCGCGTAAATGATTGATTGATAAGTGAGCGTACCTTTCAGCGGGCGGCGGCAGCGGCGTCTCGCAAGACAAGGAATCCAACACAATCACTCGACCACTACAACTAGCCAACTACGGAAGGCGGCCACTCGTCGTCGGAGATGTCTTCTTTTCTTTGCGGAAATCAAAGTGGCCACAGCAATGGCGCCAGTTACTCGCAGACAACTTCAACAGCTGAATAATAAATGCCCATGGCACGCAGTGGTTGCCTGCGCAGAGAGCCGGCGCGTAACGGACATAGCGTCCTGTTCATAGACAATACCAATGATAACAAGCAGCCCTACACTTCCTCAAAGTGGCACAATTCCCAAAGAGGTCGCTGTAACCGCTTCGTTAAACACCATTTTGAAAGATGGACTTCAGGAGCAAAGCTGAAAAACTTAAAAAAGAGAATGCAGAGTTAACAGCTGAATATGCAAAGTGTAAGTTTAAGTTACCTTGGCAACGTATATTTTGTTAATTGACGTACTATTTAATTTTAGTGGATAAAAAGTATGTACACCTGACAATGGAACATAAACAACTGGTGATAAAAACACACGAGCTCGAATTACAAACTTACAAGAGCAAAGTACAATTTAATAAGATTGCTGAACAAATAAAAGTAAGAGTGTATGTACTTCATAAAATTACACTTTCTTTACCTACAATTTTTAGGAAATACATGCGAAGATTCGTTATGTTGATAAGGAAATACGAAGAACAAATATTCGTCTAGCATTCCGCGAATCCCAACTGGCTGATGTGAAAATTGATGAGCATAAAGTAGCTGAACAACGATACAAAGACATTCTTAAAGAAAAAGTCGAGATCTCAAAGGAATTATCACAGTTAATCGAAGAAAAACAAAACTTGCTTTCAGCTATGAATAAGCCAAACTAAGGTTATGACTCTAGTTTTGCCATGATTTCTTTTACTTGTTGTCGCTTTATCTGAACCTCCTTCAACAAATTTTCAATCTCCGTTTGATTTTTCTCAAAAATTTTCCCTAAACAAGGCAGAGCGTGTTTATCGTGCAGATACTGAGTGGTTTCCTTTGAAAACAGCGTCCCAGGTTCAAGTTTCCTGTAATTGCCATCGAAATAATCCATCAACTCAATTAACAGCAATGAAATTGTATACTCACTGAGCGGATGTATTTTCTTTCATTGATTCTTTGTTGCTTTGCAGATTATCTACATTGCGAAGGAAGTTTTGTGTAGGTTCTTGTTTTAATGTTAACTCAATAAAATTTTCTAAGGTTGGTCTGACTGCTTCATCAATGTATTTAGTAAATTTCCAGTAATCTTTTGAAACTTTCCTGAAAACAACTACCTGTTAGTTATTCATTCTTATAAGAATCAAGTTGCCATGATAAATTAAGTAAACTAAGATGCTTTGTTCGTGGTTATTGAGGCCGGGACTGGTGCAATATGACTAAAAGCAAGCACATTGGCCCCAGACACGACCTAAACACCCACATACTAGTTACGATTAACCTCTATGAAATCTTAATTGATATTAATGAGAACCGTTAGGATGTATGCAGCACGAGGCCATTGACATAAAGTTCACGACTGATTACCTTCGAATGCATGCATGAATGGCAAGCACAAACGGCACAAACCTTTCTAACTTCTTGTTAAACTCGTCTGGAATACTTCTAAGGGCTTCTTTCAGCACCTCAGACGCCTTCAGGGATTCACCTTCTGTGCCTTGAGCCACTGATTTCGATTCGCACACTTCCATTTTCTTGCTGCTCTCCACGCGGTTTGCCAATGTCGTACAACAAAAGATTTAACGGTCAAGATGCTAGCACGCTTGCTTCCGCAGCAGCAAGCACAAGAAGATTGGAAACGAACGAGAGCGTGCAACGCGGGACAAACAGGTTTGAAATGTACCGGTTTGAAGGTTGGGCATCACATGTTTGAGAGTCCTCTAGTGAAATTTATATTGCTCAGACCTTCTCTGTAGATGGCGTAAAAATATTTAAAACTTTTAAAGTTTGATGCTGAACAGACCTAAATTCGTCTTGAACCAAAGGATTCAATTCGTAAATGAAAATAATTACAATTTACAGTTGTATCAGGTTATTCGTACTTACAAATATATTGCTGTATTGTTTACAGAATTTATATGAAATTTTTTAAATTAAAGTGGTAGCACATTATATATAATTATAACAAATATATATATCTACAAGACCTACTATTTTAAAATGTTTTAACCTACAGATACAAATAAATATTGAAATTTCAAGAATATATTTATCTAAATAACTGTTTTTTTTAAAGATATGAACAAGTCTTTGTTGTTATTTTAGATATGTTAGACAGTTTAAAGTTTCACTAACTACCGTGTGTAAAGTACAGTGACTTATAAAAGGTGGTAAACTCCATAGATAAAGTCTTGTTACATCTTGATTAACATCAATTATATAGATATATGTAGTTATAAAGCATGGTTTAGTATTGTAATATTGCTAACCGGTATATAAACAATCTGCTTTTTTGATTACCTTGAGCCTCTTCTGATAAACACTCTAATAGTCAATAAATATAATAATTTCATTTATACTCACAATTAGTGTTATGTTAAAAAGGCTCTGTTTTGTTTAGTTGTGATTTTTGTTAATTTCTTTCTAATGATTGTATATAACTGTTTAATAACTTTTTAAATAAATAAATCTATATTAAAAATGCTAACATTCAAATATATGTGCACGCAGATAACAGTTATCCAAATGACTAGTTGTAAATATTGTCAATTCAATGTTCAATTTAATTCCGTTAAAGTTCATATCTTAACAAGTACTATAACATTTCCAAAACTAGCTACGATTTCGTTGGATATTAAGTCTCGTTGTCGGTGCAGCATTGAAACGAACGAACTTCCTAAAGCCTATGAGATTGGTGTATGGGTTTGGTGTGAGAGACAAACGTGCTAACACATTGTCTCAGTCTGCATGTGCAAACTGCTCTTACTATCAGCCTTCTTAACCACCTCCTGCACTTGCTGGATAGGTAACTGAGATGAGTCGAGGACAATTGTAGGTCGTCGCATGATGCCGCCAACAAGCGGCGTGCTCTCGCGTTCAGTTGTGCTCTCTTCGGACTCCTGTTTGCTCATACTTCCTCCAGTAGATGTTGACACATCAACAGTTAAGGTGGCGGAGGACAATGGAATGTCATCTTCAATGGCGCTGGCGCGTCGCATTCCACGAATGTATCTTAATTCGCGCGATTCCTGTACCACATGCAGCAGGCTGGGGTTGTGGTGCCCTTGTTCCTCTTCAATGTCATCGTACTTCTTGTGGATCAAGTCTTCCATGAGCATATAGTCGTTCTCCTCGGCATTGCGTAGATGTTGCTTCTCCATGAAAACAGCAAACTCGGGGTTGGACATTTCCGAGGCGCATCGTCTTCGATGTGCTAGAATTATACATTTCTTAAAGACTCTTAAAGTAACTTTCTTAAAGTAACTTAAAGTAAAATAGTGTATCCAAAGATTAAGAAATACAAGAAGACAAGCACCGCATGCATATTGCGAAAGAGAAAGAGAGAAACACACAGAGAGGAAGAGACCCTGAAAACTGGTAGAAAGACGTAAGAGATGTATAATTTGTGTACGGTGCAGTGCAGATCGTTGCAAGTTGATTCTGTAATTCTGTGTGATTCTGTGGCGTCTGTTTGATACGAGATATTGTTTACTAACGATTATGAATAGATGGTGCCGACTGTCCGGGCCGTGGCGGCGATAGAAGCCTGGGTGTCCGAGGCGGACTGAGCAGACCGCAAACGGACTCCAACTCATCCGTGATACTCGTGTATTCAGTATGCATCGACATGAGCATTGACCGTGGATTACCACCGGCGGCAGTGCCGCTAGTGCTACCACCACTGCCGGCCCCACCAGCAGCTGGTGGAATAACGTTGATTTTCGGTTCGGCAAACTTGACGCTGCGCGCGGTAGGTAGGCCGGAAGTAACGGAGAGCGTAGCCAGGACAATAGGATCGGTATTATCGGGTTCAGATTGAGTTTGGGACAGCTGCCGGCGAGATAAACTGCGTTTGCTACTCGTTAGCGACTCGTCCCCTGTGGAAGAGACACTCATAGAACACGCAAGCAACAAACAGCCTGGAAGTTTGTTAATCTCCCCGAAAAGAGAACAAAACGCCACCTATGAAAGTGGGGTAAGTACTCAAGCCTGCTTACCATAGCCTCCCTCAGAGTTGCGCCTGCCGCCAAAGGAGTCTCGCCGTCGCTGTGCAGCGTATCTATACTTAAGAGCATCCAGAGTCAATGCACCTGCAGATATCTTATCGTTTTCTTCCTCAGCCTCCACGCGATCGCTTTCAATCGACGTCTTACTTTCATAGCTCCTCTGCCGCTCTTCCATCAAATGCAGCTCCATGCGGCTTTCCGCTGCAGATATAGCGTCCATTTCCATCTGCTCTTCGTTTTCTTCGGCAACGGTGCGCACCTCAAAGTGAGCCCCATCGTCAAATATATACGCATCAGGTCGAATCTCAGTCAGAGATCGTGTAGGCCTACGTCGCAAAGGCTGCAGAGATATATGCGATTCCGCCTCAGAGAGAGCCGCCTCTGAACGCTCGCTTGTATGTCGCAGACGGTCTACTTGAATCACCGGTGGCGGAGGCCGATCCAATTGCAACTGCATTTGTCCTTGCCCGCCCTGTACATCATCTACGTCTGGCCGTGTAGCCATAAACCGATGAATCACACCAAGATGGCTCATTATATCCTGTGCTACTTCTTCGACTTTTCTCAGTCGGAATTCCAGCGTCTGCAAAGATGTCGCCTGGGTGTTCTCCTTCGTGTTTATATCATCCACCTTCTGACACAGGTTCTCAATACGTTCGGTTGTCACCTTAATACGATCCTCCATGCTCTGCTGCAGTTTCATCTCTTGTTCAGTAAAATATCCCTCGACGCAATCCTCCTCAAAATCGTACAACCTTTCCATATCCTCTGACTCAAGAAACAACTTCAGCCCGTTGTCGTACGTCTCGCGCAATCCCTTAATCTTGCGTTTGCAGTACTTGAAAAGTAGATAAAGATGGCAGATAAGAATGAATGGTGGTGGCAGGATAGGCTTCTGCTCATACTCCATAACGACGGTAAATCGTTGAAACATCCATACTTGATGCGAGACGGCATTAACTTCGTTGAAAATGTTATTGAACACGGCGATGAGCAGATTAATTAAGAGAATGTTGGCGATAAGTAGATAGATGGCCATAACGGCAGGCGTAATCCATCTGCCGGTGAGACAATGCGGCTCATCGGGACCTCCACATGACGGGTCGATCGAGTCGGCAAACACTTCACCGTACAGCATAAAGTACGGCTCGAAGAAGACGTCACGCGCAATGCGCCAGCTAGGCTCCTTGTTCGGATAGAGAATTGCTTGACGGCAGACGCCAAAACTCATCAGGACAACTAGTAAGAGAACAACAAAGTAGATCATGTTCTTTACCATTTTCCCCATCATGGTAACCAGTGGTCCTACAAAGTATAAAACAATAATGTAAGTGTTAAAACATTGTAGCTTTGTAATATTCAATACATACCCAAGTATTTATTTACACCTAAGATATTTAAGATTCTAAGATACCAGTAGATACTGTCCACGCAATACATGACTCTGCCGACTTCCATGCTCGATTCCTTTAAGCGCAGCGCCAGCCCAATGAGAAAAAATGTAATGGCGAACGCATCGCAGGGATTCCACATGTTCCAACCCCATACTGCGAGCTTATGGCTCAGTGCCACTGGCTCAGATGATATTATTTCTCTGATCTTCTCAAAGCCCAACGAGACTATATACGCAATGGATAAACATTCCTGCCAGCTGGGTGTGGCCTGCATTTTTACTAATACTGTATAGCTAAATATGATAAGAAAGAGGAGGTAGGATATCTGCAAAGAAAGAAAGGAAAATCAATGACAAAACCTACTTCCCTTAATTGAATATTAATTACTGAATTCGCCCAGAACTTCGTAATGGGCGCCGTGAAGAACTCATAAATCTTCTTCTTAAGTTTCAGAGGCCTTGTTCTCTTATCCTGATGGTATTTGGAATCGTCGAAGGAGAAATACTTAGTTTCTTCAAGTTCTGGCAGCACTTTGCCATTTTCCTGCACGATGGTGTCCCTAGGGATAAAATTCTCTGAGAGTAGTGCCTGTAATCACCCAGCAAACTTAACACACTAAGATTTATGAAATAACTGAGAGCAGAAGAAAGCCACAAGGCAAGACAGACCAGACAAAACAAAACAAAATTACAATATGTACACGGTAAAACATGACAACCCACAGCGCATGAAGTATTTTCGCTACCTGACTGGGCATGGCCAATTGATGCAAAATTGATACGGAACCTATCGTAACGTTTTTTACTTTGATGCCTCGCTATAGTATCGCATATAGAATCGAAAAAACCCAAATTAAATATGAAAGAAACAAACGCAAGGTAAAATAAATAAATAAAACCAACCTCCGCATCCGCAGCCTGACTTTTTTCCGACTCAGAACGATTATCGTCATCGTCATCATTCTCCAAGTGTTCTTCCTCAGTCTGCGGCATGAGCTGCAGCTCTTCCACTGTCTTAAACTCTAATTGAAAAATATATGGAGGAAATAAAAGACCTAAAATAACCTGTCGTGCGCCAAAATAAACCAAAAATAAACAATAAGAATTGAACATTCAGTGCGGGAGTGCCAACGTACTTTGAGATTGGTGTTCTTCCTGGTCCTCAGACCACCCATCCAGAGATCAGCAAGGATAATCTGCGAGCACGGATGCGCCAGCAACGCGCGATGATTCGCCGCGACAGCTAAACTGAGACACGTCTGTCCTGACCAGTTGGTGAGCTCGCATGTCAGCAACTGTTGCGCCATATCGTCATCCTGTCGGTAGCAGTAATCCAACAGGTCCAAGGCTGTATTGATTTTCATATGAAAAGGTCAATGTCACTCCTTCGCCCACTATACTCACGCACTCACCTATCGTTTCAAACTCCTTGCCGTAGTTCCTAAGCTCCTCATAAACCTCCGTTTCCATATCGTCTTCGGCGGCCTCGTGTGCCATCGCCTTGTAGAGCTTACATGCTACAAGCGCTTTGGCAAGTGCTTCCTCCCCGTGTACCCACATCAATAAAGCCATCTTCTGACGCTTCATCAATACGGCCCATATAAGCAGTTCATTGAAAGGGTAGTCAAATAAACAGAGACCCTCGTTGGGAGGCAGCGTTTCTGCCAACAGAGACATGGCGTTACCGTAATAGCGCACAAATGAAGAGGAATTGCGATGGATCTGAGGCGTCTTATTCATGACTTTCGCATAAATCGGTCGGAATTTCCTACGTGTGTAGAACGCTCTGTATGCGCCCCCCATTAGCTTGTTGATCACCAGCCCAATATCATGCAAAGTGTACACGTAACCACGCGGAATGTGAGGGCGCACGTCGCGTAAAATATATCCGAGCGTATTGCTCGGCCCCTGCTTAGTGTTATACAACTCTTCAAGCCTTGGAATCGTTAAGAATTTACGCATGTTGACTCCATTTTCTAATAGCAATTTGACAAAGTCGATTCGATCGTGTTCGAGCGCCTGCATCATTGCCTCTTCTAGCGCACCCTTTGGCCATTCTTGTCCGTAGACGAAAATCTCCGAGCGAGCGATGTCAACGCGATTCCACGTTAACGCCAGTGATAATTGCTCGGAGGGTGTCAAATGTTGCGACTTGAAGAGTGCTGTTAAGATGGTCTGATCCAATTCCTGAGTGCGCGAATCCAATCGTTCAGAGATGCGGAAAACTGTAATCTGTTCTC
>NBZA01000808.1:0-11921 GCA_003054995.1 Aleochara bilineata
TTAATGTCAAATATCTCTTGAACCGCAAAAGATAGAATTTTCACTTAATGCTCATTGGATTCCGAATTGAATTTTACATAAAATAAGTGGTTGAACCAATAATTTGCCTTACTTCTATGTATAGTTATTAAGGTTTGAAAATTTCATAATTTCAAACAAAAATCTACATTTTGATGAAACGTTCAACTTTAATATCGAATATCTCGCGTTCTATGGCGAATATTTTAAAACCGTTTGCAGTTTCGTAATCTGCGTGGTTTGAACTTTCGTTTGGTGTATAAATCTTTGGCATACTAGAGTCTAGTAACTAGACCACAAGTTTTTTGTGTAATATGAGATTTGGGCTCGACTTCAAAGTCGAATTTTTGTAGAAATATTTACTATTCAATAGAAATGCAAATGATACAACCATGTTGATGCCATCTACTCAAGGGCAAACATCGCCACTAAGCAATTCATTGGAGTTGAATGAGAAACAATAACATTCAAGAATTGAGAACATAAAAGACATTATGTAAATCGGAATCGCAAAGAGTACATATTTGCCTTTCATGTCGCGCACGAACCATGAATATCAACGAAAAACTATAAAAATCTTCGGTGTCATTCTGATACGGCGTTAATGCTATTGGAAACTCTTTCCACCCCAATTACTTGCATGTTGATTTGCCTACACACAGCTTGAAAATAGGACTTTGTATTTCAAATTTATTAACTGTTAAGATATTTATACTAAATTTAAAGTTGTTCTGAGTTGACAAAACAGCAGAAACAGCTTTGAGATGGTAGCAAGTTAATGGCCAAGACTCAATCTGCAATTTTCTGCCTTTAGCATGAAGTGAAACGAAGAGTGATGGATTCGCTGTTGACGCCAGCCCAACGACGATATCATAAATAACGCGATGAGTTTACTCGTATATATTGATAGCCATTATTGACGCTGGTGCCGCGAACGAAAAGAGCATCCGCTCACGGTCTTCGTCAGCTCGCTGGGAACCACGTATTCGCCTGCGAAAACGCCGATTCACTGTTTATTATTGCAAAATAATCAAGTTTGCCGTGCGCTGTGCTGCGGTCCCCGTTCAGATTTTGCGCGGACGCACCGCACCGCTAACAACGTTGATTACAAAGCGTAATCAGCAGCGTTTGTACCGAAGATGGAAGCAGATGCTCTTTTTTCTTCGAACGTCATACACATTACGTATTGCGAGATGCAAAAATCTCCGAGCCGCAAGGGCATCGACAAAATTCATCCGGGCGTTAATGATGATTGCCTCGACGGCAATAACAAATACTCGTCATTTCTGCGTGACAACCTAATAGAACCCTGCCTGCCATCAGCAGCCAAGCAACAATGCGCGAGCTGACTGCTACCTTGCCCACTAGATGAGTTCCTTCTTTGAAGCTGCTTACTGATGCATATAAGGATGCGCCAATTTCACTCACATCGCCTCCCTTTTTACCTTGAAATACATGCACCTGGCTGGTTAAAAACAATGATGAGTAAGATCTATTAACAGCGCTTCAATAATTACGCGACACGTGTACGTTGTACATTGTGTTTGCGTATAAATTACTTCACAAACAATACTCGTAATAACTTGAAGCAACAAGACGCAAGGAGTTCTAATTGAACTTGACATGCTCATGTGCGCAAGCCACTCATCACAAATGCAATACCAATTACCGCGGTGTCTTAATATGCCATGAGGTTCTCTTCTTCTTCTTCAAAAACGATAGGAAAGATATTCTTTCTTGTCGGCATTTAACTGATTTCATATTATTCGAGTCATTCTTGCACGGTAGGCAGTCAGCGAAGCAAACAGGAACGCTTGTGCTTGCGCTCGTCGCATTGAGTTCAAGTTCAGTTGCGCAACAATTTACATACTTTACGCTTGCTTTTTCTTAAGATTTCTTCGCCGTTGTTGTTGTTGTTGCTGGAGATACACACACGCGGATGCTTTGTACTAGCGCGGCGCGCAGCAGCTACAAATGTTCGGTTACGTATTTTCCGCAATATGCGCATATAAATGTGCATCGCTGATCTGATTACAAATGCACCGAATAATACGTACACTTGCTCGCTGCCGCGTGTGTGACCGTAACTAGTTGTACATAGTTGTAAGTGAATTTTTCCTAGGTAATTCACCTTGCTTTTTATACCGATGCCAAGCACAAGAAGAGTATTTGCTGTGCTAGCGCTAGCGTTAGCACGTTTGATACCACTGGGTATCACTTTTCCAATCCATCATAGAGCACACTTCGCAACTGTCATTATTCTGTATATAGCGTGAATACGGACGGACGACGCGTATTCATTGGTGCATTTAGTTAACTGTAAGTTTACCGGTGTAGCCTAACAAATAACGAAGTAAATAAAACACAAGACAACAAGAGAAATGTCATTTCCACTGCTTCTCATTGCATACGAGGAATCCGCGTGCGAACCGAGGAGGAAATATTTGCAAAACTTAATAATGGTAATACTTATGTCTATTCAAGTGCGGGCCCTGTAAAAAGTCAGTTGGCGATGAAGGAAGCAAACTGAGAATCTGCAATATCCGTTCCCTGGCGCTGGCGCGTTTCTGCAAGAATGGGTAGCTATTTAGCATGTAACTCGAACTGTGGTGCACTTTTGCGGAAACAACAGTTACGGCACGCGCTTAAGCCGCCTATTTATTCAAATCAATGCGATGCGTCGTATTGGAAATGGGCCGAAGCCGAAGATCGCATTGTGTATCCGTTCACAAGCGCTCAAATATTGAGGCACATCGTGAATGCGCGGATTACGGTTCTCCATTAAGAAAAATGTGTTGCTTCCGCATCCGAAACTGCCTAAACTGTTTCTCGGCTGTTCCTTTGTTTGTTGGCCCACTTCTGCGCGTCATAGCGTTAAGTTCAATTTCATCTGCCGTTTGTGATTGAAATATAGTGCTATTATATTATAATAAAGTGTTTGCATTCATCTTATCTCATTGTTAAATTATGAAAAGCTTGAGAATGATTATAAATTAACATTATAGAATGATTAAAACCAAAAAAGCACCGTTTAATGAGCTTGCCAATCAGGATTCCCAGTAAAATTTAGTACGAGCATTAAAGCGACTGCGCGAATTGATTTTTATTTGTTTTTACTTGCAGCGTGCACTCGATGCTAATAAAATATGCGCGCGCACTTAAGCGCGAATATAATTAAAACTTTACGTTTCAATTAGTAACAATGAATGGCTAGATAGCGTGATAACTTATCGTACAATTTTATGGATCTTTTATTAGAAATTTCACTTTGCATTGAGGGTGAAATTTTACTTTAATTATTTATTCATTTTTAGCATCCTTGTGAAACAATATACGTTCGTGTTGGAGTAATTGATAACGCTGAGCAAGATCAAAGGAATAGTTGAGTAACTTTTATCCGGTGATAATTCACAGAGACTATAATTGATTAAATCAGCGCAGACGCAATCACGTGCAAAACGAGCAGACTGCCTGGCCTGTACGATCATTTATTACTCGAGATGCAACGTTAATAAAAATCGAATGAATTCATCGATGAGGAAAACGGAATCGAAGCTGATGTGCAGAATGACTAATCTACTGTAAATCATATTTCCACGCAGTGAACGTGCGGTGCGGTGCGCATCTTGGTCCTGCTTCGTGAGCGCTGTTATTACCTGATATGCAGTGCAGTGCAGTGCAGTGCGCGTCGATCTCATCGAAAAGCCGCACTCAGATTCATATACATACCTACGAGTGCTATTGTACAATATAATACAATTCCACAGCGAAATGCTCTTATCCACGACTATGATTATATCACCGATGAAACGTGTATAATTCAGTTATACGCTTCCAAATTCGACCAAATTGTTCTGTACATACATAGGTATGTGCTTTAAACCGGCATATATGGAGCAAATGAACTAACAACTTGCATGTAGAATAAGTGAAAGTAGAAAACTGTAGGCAAGCAATTGTCTCTGATGGATTACAGAAAAGTGCGTTCCTATTTTGTCCACCCATAATGTATCCTTAACCTCACGTGCTCGAAGCGCAGGACAATACGCTCGTTTCGCACTTTTTGTACGCACATGTTTCTCATATTCTTGCAGCGTAAGTACCAATGCATTGTGAGCGCTTCAGTGGGAAGTGCAATATTGCAATGTAATGCATCGCGGTGGAACGCATCACACACATGCTGTATGTACTATCTTCAAGTCAAGTCGATGGAAGCAAGTGGAAGTAGCAACAGTTAACAAGTTCATCCACCTTTTTACGAGATTAAAACTATATCTATGATATTATGCTTTCCATTACATCAGCCGACATGACATGACATAGACATGCCAAAAACAACGAAATCAAATGCAAGCAGAGCAATAAACACCACCGACATCCAAGAATGTAATGCAAGTCGTCCTGCGCCAAGCTTGAATTTCAATTCGTATTGTACTCGATGGCATGACGATGCGCAATGGATGTGTATTTTTTCAGCTCTGCTGATTCGCTCTGCACACCACAAGTCGTTCGATAGTGCGGTGCGGTGCGCACTTGCACAGCACATGTCAGCTCTTAGCTGCGATCCTCCAGATTCCGGCAAGTGCCTGGAGTTTCATAGTTTCCTGCTGCTGCTGCTATAGAGACGCAATGTCAAGACGTCTTCTTCACGTCGAGGACGCGCAAAAGTTTAGCTATGTAGCATGTGCGCATTGTAAGCTCAATCAATTATACATTCAAATGCACATCGAGCAGATGCACATCGTGAATCAATTATCATCAAGTGCAGTTAAATAAATAAAAGAAACTTGTATCCAACTAACTGTATAGCGCAACGATGCGATGCCATGCGATGCGTCAAGATTGTGGTAACATTAGCTCGTCTAATGCTGACGTGGAGGAGACGCGTGTAAATTTGCAACGGTACCACACTCACTTGTTTCCACGCTTCCAAGTCGTCCTCTCTACGCAAAATTGATATGAGCCAGCAAGGAACGCACACTTGACTACCTTCGCGTTTCTTATGGAGCATGCCCGACATAATTAGGAAGGTTCTACGCGCGATAAATAAGATAATTGTAGATCTAGCGCGTTATGACTTTCAAGTCATTTCAGACAATTATTTCGCGTACAGTTTCCCTTAATTGCGTGACCATTTGTGTATTCTATAATGTGATTCAACTAGTTTTCTATGGCAATGAGTATGAAATTAAAAGAAACATGCATGCAATCAATCAAATCACTGAAGACATCATGCATGTAATCTTGACAACATGCATTTCTATGACGGCAAATACAAAAAAACTGCAGTGCTGTGTAGGAATAGAAATAGGACTTACTTTTGATATGACCGTTGGAATTCTTCAAATGTCCGTTTTGAATGTAGTGCGACGTATGTCCGTTTTGATGGACGTACCCGTTGAGCACGGCGTGAAGCTGCGAGTGCTGAACGTTTCCTCCACCTCCATGCAGCAAATGGCCGTTCGTGTGCACGTGATTGTGATTATGTCCTCCCGGCATTTTCGCACATTTATTTATTGTACTCGAACGCGCCGCAATTATATCACCAATATTGAGCAGTCCATTGTCGGCTGGTGCTTATCATACGTCCTGCAATGAGAGTAAAGTCAAGTATAAAGTGAGCAACGCGGAAAGTTGATGGAAAAAATGCGCAGGTATGTTGTGGCGTGCACCGCACCGCGGTGGATGGATGCAATCGGCGCAAGCACATTTAACCGTTCATTTCACATCCAGGCGTGCTGTGTGCATAGTTTATTTTCAATTACCGTAAAATTATAGGCGGAAACACTCGCCGCCGCTAAATAATTATCAACACGC
Source organism: Aleochara bilineata (assembly GCA_003054995.1). Lineage (NCBI taxonomy): Eukaryota > Metazoa > Arthropoda > Insecta > Coleoptera > Staphylinidae > Aleochara > Aleochara bilineata. The sequence goes on from NBZA01000808.1 coordinate 5,836, forward strand.
CGTCTGCTGCAGTCGAAGAAAACGCGCTGGATTCCTCTCCGCGTCCATCCGCGCATGTAAGCCACGGCTGGTATATTATAGTAGGTATATGCAAGCAGTTGCATTCACTGTACAGAAACTCTTAGAGATCGCGTTTCTTTGCAGTGCTATCGCGCAACTATGAAATTGGCAGCGGCAGCGGCAGCAGCAGACGTGCGCGATTGCCTCAATATGCATGCGGAAGCGCGCCTGAAAAGAGTTTGCTATCAGATGGGAAAATTGATGAAGTAAATTTCAGATTCTACTTTCTTCTTCGCAAACTTCTTCGCGCGGCTCAATGCAAATTGAGAATTCTATGTCAGTGTGTCCGACTCTTGACAGCAACTGTTGACATTGATGAACTCTGCATGCACATTGTTGGTTCATTCACTAATTACCGCGTGTTTGTTTCGATGTAATTGTATGTGGAGCATATAATGGCAGTCAATTACGGGGCTCTGACGAACACGACCGTGTTGTGTTCGCGATACGAACTCAACTCAAAAGAAACGCAAAACAGCGCGAGCGTCGGAAATAATTGCTCATTTTCGTGCTACTTGCGCTTATTTTCGATGATAAGCAATAAATTTCAGTTGGTAATTCAATGCCACTGCCGCAAATTGTTTGTTACCTCCTGTTCCTCTGCTATTCTTTTTTAATTTATATGTACTTACATCTAATATTTTCCAATACTTGTTTTCAACTTTGCAACAAACTAACTGACGCGCGCAACAAATTTACAACACTTCACACACTTGGAGTAACGAAACCCGCAAATCACGGAATCTACTACATCACTCGTTCGATGAATGCTTGCTTGAACTTTGTTTGCGAGTTTAATTATCCTCTGCGTCTAACATTGCATTAAGCGAACGCCAAGAATGCATTTACATTAGGCGCGCACTGCGTTGTTGCTCGACGCAAACAAGCGATGCGGAATCTATCAGCAAACTAAACTTTTCTCAGAGTTGCAACGATGCGCTAAGCCAACGAGCGAGCCTTCCTCCGGCTTCTCATCACGCTCGTAGTGACGACAGGGATGGAGCGGAACTGAACGTAGTTTACTTGCGGTTTTACTTTGACTTAAAAACAACTGCGCAAAAAACAGCTTACAAAAACTTCCGAATTAGTGTTTATATTCGAATCACATGTATACACATAGTAAACTAATTGTTTTCTTAAAACTAATGTTATTGTAGCCGTCATTTATATTAAACTGCAAAGAACTCATTGTGAGCTATAGTTTTTAACAATTTAAGTAAGAAAAACTTAAAACTTTGAACATTGATATATGCAACCAAACGTACACTTTGGTTTCTGCCCACCTAGAGGGCTTTACAATTGGCATTAAAATGGCGTTTGCACTGTCGGTGTGCTAACATGTGCTTCAGTGCTTTTATTTTTGGTTCAAATTGAGCAACGCAAAAGTTGCAGTGTCACCATACTAGTGAGATATTCTTCCTTGTGGTTTTGAGGATTCATGATCAAAATTGCATAAGCTAACATTTCGGAAATATCCTGAAACGCGGTGTGGTAGAAGGCAATCACGTTACGACCACGAGTTGGACCACTGGCTGCAAATATCAAGAGTTTGATGTTAACAGGGTGAGGGGTTTATAATCAGTTTACGCAGTCGGTGTTCGTGGTATAGTGATGGCTACAGAAGATACGGTCGAACATCTGTCGAACCTCAATGGCGCTTCATATGAGGAGTCTTTCCGTGGAGTTGATACTGATATGACTTCAATGAACAATCGAGAGTGTGCTGGCGAGGAGCCCTTGACAACTACTAATATGATGCACCATTCCAAACAAGAGCTCTCTTTTGACGCCTCTCGCAATACAGTTGACAATAATCATTTTTACGCAGAGGTGATTCATACAAATAACACTGCATTAACCAATCTCCTTGTTTACGCCTCAAGCGAATCTGACGAAGAAGAGGAAGCAGATGGTGAGCAAGAAAATGAAAGCGGTGACTGTGAGCGAAGTGCAGAGAATGAGGAGGAGGATGAAGAAGACGAACCCGAGGAGGATGAGGATGAAAATGATACGGAGGAGGTTTCCGATGTGTCAGATTCTGATTCTGAATCTGAACCTGAAGTCACTGAGTCACAGCCATGTGCCATACCTAAAGCTCCCGTACAGAAAAAGAAGGTTCACACGTTGCAAGATACCTTGAAACAGCTGGGCGAGCTCAGCATTGATGACTTGCCCCCAGTTGTTACTCCTGCGGTTGAAGTATCTTCAGCTGAATGCGAACATATTGGAAGAATATCCAGTATTATGGATAAGATAGGTAAGTGGAGCGCATTAGGCTTTGAACAATACAATGTATATTTTTTTCAATTGCTTTAGTTATGGTTGAAACCATTCCAAACAAACCTGCATATAACATTGATACGTTGCTGTTTCTGCATGAAGGAAAGCAGCCCCTTGGATATATTTATGATGTTATTGGACAAGTTACCAATCCTTTGTATGCGATCAGGTTTAATAGGAACGAGGATATTGCTAAACAAAATATTATAGTTGGCATGCAAGTGTATTCAGCGCCGAAGACAAATCATTGCCAATATGTATTTGTCCAGCATTTACTAAAGTAAGTACATAGATATCAATAGAATGTGCAATTGATGTTGAATCAGATTTATCAATTTCATTCATTACTATGTCAGTTTCGCATGATGTTTAAGTAACGACTTCATATCATTTAGGTGCTATTAGTAGTTGTACACTTAGATTCGCTTGCGATGCATTTTCTTATGTAAGTTAAGACATCACAACACACAAGTGAATATCAGTGCTTTACAAAATGATTAAATATGTTCTTCTGAATAGGGAGAAGGGCAGTGATGCATCGTGGACCAATGACGCTGAAGTGCCACCAGAATTCCAAGACTACTCTGACGACGAAGCTGAATTCTATACGGGCGTGAATAAAGACAATCGCAAGCGCAGTCTGGAACGTCATCGCGACTTTGAGAAGGATATGAATGTGCGAAACATTATCGACTCGAAATTGCACAAGGCGCGCGAACATAGTGATGCGAAGAGTCGGAAAACACATCACCATAAACGGGGCGGTTGCGGACATCGTCCTCGTCAGGGCCACGTTCAGGTCCCGATTCGGCCTAGTTACCAGCAGCAACCGAGTTCGCCGCGTGCCTTTCAACCAATGTATAATTTACCACCTTATATGCCTTCGGTGAATCCATATGTCCCTACTTTTCCAGCTCGTCTGCCACCTCCATTACCTCCTCTTCGGTTTCTCCCAAACCCTACACAACCAATACCCCATCGTATGGCACAGCCATACCCAGCTTCGACTGAACTTGTGAATATGTATAATAATCTTCCAAAAATGGTACCAACGACTGTGTCGCAAGTGAAAACAACTCAGCATGTTCCCGCTCCAATGGTCTACCCTCCTGATATGGGATTGCCTCCGACGACTCAGAATGCAAACTTAGTTCCTAATATGCAGTACTACCATCCACATTTTTTATGGAGTAATTATCCACCTCAACCTGCGCCGCCATCAACAGCTGCTCCTCCAAGTGATAGACGGCAGCCGAAGAAATTCTATACCAGCCGACGCAAGTAAATTAACGGTATTTTCATGTTAAATGTACGAAATTGTTGATTGGACTAATTTATCTTTAGTTTATTCAATTGTTTTTTTTCATTTGGTTCATTATCTGCAAGAATTTTGAAGCCAGTATTAGTACTGTGTTCATTTTAATTTAATTCTTTAGTTATTAGTTCATACTAATAAGCATACGTGAAGAAATGGCATATTTTTTTTTGATTTTCTTGTTGGCACTACGCTTGCAAATGTTTCCGTTTGACCTTGTATCCCATTCGTAAAAAAACTTATGTTCCGTGTTCACATTATGTTTGTTACTGTTAGTAGTTAAAAATGAAAGGACATATGATATAATGCATAATATTGTATTATGCAATAGATACTAGATTGAAACACAAACTTGAGCAATAACAGTGTATTAATGTTTATGGAGGTATTTATTTACCTATATGTGACATTTCTTATGGGAAGTGGTTCTGTTTGTGATACAATTTTGAGAACAGCCTATTGGAGGGCCCATGTAGTGTTTCTTGTTCAATATAATTTGGTATATAAGTTAACATGTTTTAATTTAATTAATTTAGGATTATTACACTTGTAATGATGCAAATGTAACGGCTCTGGATCATTTGCTCGCTTTGGATTACACCAGGCAGTAACATTGAACTTCTTAATACAGCAAGTTCAAGATATTACAACCTAAATTTCGTGTGCAATGATTGGTAGATTGTTATTTCGGTTGTGGGTCAACATCATTTGCTGGCTGCAGAGTAATTGTTGGTCGACTGAACTGCTTTGCTCTATTTGATACAATTGGATTCTCCAATGTTTTTCTTCTTATCTATGCAAATTGGTGTTGCAACAACAGTAGTGTGGTATATATAAAACCAATTCAACAAATACATGAGCATCATGCATGTGTTTGGGCTTAATAAGATATAATTAAACTTCTAAAATAATAAATCTAATTAATGTCTACCATGCTTTATATTTTTGATCCAAATCGAGTAAATACTCTTATCCTGTGATAAGTTAAAGAATGGAACTTTTATTTAATAAATGTTCTATTTTTGTTTATTTGGCTGTTATTTTTTATAAATTAATTACAAATTAAGAAATCATGCTTGTTAATTAAGCTTGTACTACACTATGAAACAGTCGTTCTATGTATAAGGTGCCTGTGCTCTTGGGAATGACTTTGTATGTAAGTATATGAAGTAAGTAAGAACATAACGTCGTCGAGAAAGTAGTCGAACGAATGAAACATGGATGGAATATCTTAAGAAGTCTTGCTGCTGATTCAATATCTGACGGTGGTAGAGTGTCTACACCGCTTGAGCGAGAAGTATCTAGTAGCGTTTTATTTCATATTGACTTTAAATAGTGCATTTGAATACAATAAAATATAAAACAATGTCAATATTAAGTAATCTCAATTGGATCATCAACGTGTTTATATATTTTTTATTATTTATTGGTGAGTGCCGCATCAAGAAAGTAGAATATAAGTATTTGTGCGTATATTTACTGCGTGCAAATAATATTATCCCATTTCGGCCAATTTCTCTTTTCTATTATTCACTCTTTGGTTTCGTGCTCTCCATTCTGAAGTAGATGGATATGTGAGTGTGCACTTCAACATCATAAGTCTGTATTTGCAAAACCTAATTATGTGTATTTTCACATGTTACAAGCTAATAGTCTCAGATTGCGACATTGGACACGCACCGATGTACTGTGCGCTCAAGGAGCTTATTAATTTGTATTTTCTTTAAATACAGATTTGAATCTGGCTACACAATGCATTGAGAATGGACGTTTTTACCGCGACCCCGACCGCAACAAGTCGAAAGTTTGGACAAACACTGAGTGCGCTAAATATTTTCTATGTTTGGAAGGCGAAGTATTTGAATTTAGATGTTCTGTCGGATTATTATTTGATGTTAACCGGCAAATCTGCGATTTTAAAGCAAATGTTGAAAATTGTGACATCACCACAGGTTTGTATTTGTATGCGACATACATTATCATACAAACAACAATGCGACTTTTTAGAGGTGATTGCGCCGAAACCATTATTAACTGCAGCAGAGTGCAAAAACCCTTCGGAATTAGGTTGCGGTGATGGCACTTGTATGCCAGCTCATTATTTCTGTGATGGTTCTACCGATTGCCCAGATGGTAGTGATGAAGGTCATTGCCAAAACTTTAATGATCCAAATGCAGTACCAAAATGCAACCCATACAGTTGCAAACTTCCAAACTGTTTTTGTTCTACCGAAGGTAAGTTTATAGCTGAATACTGCACACAGTTTCTATATTTAATCATGTAATTTGCTTTAACTCTAGGTATAAGTATTCCTGGAGGTTTAAATGCATCAGAAACACCACAGATGGTGATTCTTACCTTTGACGATGCAATCAGTTTCGATAATTTTGATTTATATTCAAACTTTTTATTTAATATAAATCGCACCAA